>PVKS010005486.1:0-84913 GCA_004027875.1 Aplodontia rufa | reverse complement strand
TTCCATATGAACTTGAGAATTGCTTTTTCTATATCTGAAGAATGCCATAGGTATCTTGATGAGGATTGCATTTAATCTGTATAGGGCTTTGGGTAGAATGGCCATCTTTATTATATTGATTCTGCCTAACCATGAGCATGGAATGTTTTTCCATCTACTCAGGTCTTCTGTGATTTCTTTTTTTAGTGTTTGATAGTTTTCTTTGTAGAGGTCCTTAACATCCTTTGTAAGGTTAATGCCCAAGTATTTCATTTTTTTGGAAGTGATGGTGAATGGGAGAGATTTTCTAATTTCTTCTTCTGCAGATTTGTTGCTGGAGTAAAGAAATTCTAGTGATTTACTGGAATTGATCTTGTAGCCAGCTACTTTGCTAAAATCAGCTATAAGCTCTAGGAGTTTTCTGGCCGATGTTATTGGATCTTCTAGGTATAAAATCATGTCGTCTGCAAATAGAGATAACTTAACTTCCTTTTTTCCTATATGAATACCTTTGATTTCCTTGTCTAGCCTGATAGCTCTGGTAAGGGTTTCAAGGACTATATTGAACAAGAGTGAGAATAGTGGACAGCCTTGTCTCATACCTGAATTCAGTGGAAATGCTTTCAGTTTTTCTCCATTGAGGAAAATGTTGGCTATGGGTCTGTCATAAATGGATCTGACATAGTTAAAGTATCTTCCCTTGATCCCTATCTTTTCCAAAGTTTTGAGCATGAAGTGGTGTTGAATTTTATCAAATGCTTTCTCTGCATCAATAGAGATGATTATATGATTTTTGTTTTTAATTCTGTTTACATGGTGAATTACATTTATTGATTTGTGTATATTGAACCAGCCTTGTTTTCCTGGAATGAAGCCCACTTGATCATAATGAATTATCTTTTTAATGTGCTTTTGTAGACATTCTTTTTTTATCTGGTTTCTCCTAATTAAGTTTCTAAAAAAGTTTCTTTTGTACTTATAATCTATGTTTCCTTGGAATGGTTTCCAATCTTCTAAGCATCAACACATTCCAATATACCTTCCACTCACAAAAACCTGTTGAGATTAGCATGCTATATAATACCAGACCCCGACTGTTAAGTCAACAGGGAATTTAGAGGCTTCTTATTTAGCCTTCTAACAATATGTGATTGTGTGGGTCATGCCATTCTTCTTCCTTTTCTCTGTCAGTAGAGTTTAATCTTATATTTCTGGAAGTCCTTTTTGTCTCTGTAGAATCCTAATCTTTTACTCAGAAATTAAATGTTGGAATTACTTTCTTCTGAGCAATTTTACTCATTAATACTGCTTTTCAGTGTTATACAAGGTATATACTAAATTCACATTTCCATCTCATGCATTTTCTTCTATTTTCAGCTAGAAATATGCATACTCCTATTTGCATCTCCTTTTGAATATCTCATAAAGCCTAAAACTCAATATCTGCAAAACCAAACTTATAAGCTCATTCCAGATATCTTGTGAATTTTTATTGTTCTTTAGCACTGTGAATGACAGCACTATTCTTAGAATTTTCCAAGTCAGATACAGCAGCATCTTCTTTCTCCATTCTTAATCCAATTCATCATGAAGTGCTCTCGATATTACCTTCCAAGAATTTCCTTAACTAATTCATTTCTCTTCATATCTAGTACCTTTACTCTAGTTCATGTTTTCCATTATTTCATCTCTGGACTTTTTCCATAAACTTCTTATTAAGCTACCACATTTGCTCTTGCCTCTGTCAAATTCATTTTCAATATAGCAGAAAGGTGATCCTGTCAAATGCAAATCTGTACCTATTCTCCTAAGAGAAAGGCTTTAATTCTTAACATAGCCCACAAGTCCCTATACCATCCCCTCCAACTTCCTTTGCAACAGATGTGTGTCCATCTGGGCACTCACTTTCTACACACATTGCCCTCCTTCTGCCCATGTCCCTCCATGTTCACCCTTGCCCCAAAGTCTTTGAGGGTTTTGTTTTTATTTTGTTTTATTTATTTTTTGTTTGGTTTGAGTTTTTTTTTCCTTTCTGGAAGGATTATCCATTCTTCTTCTAACTAATTAACTCTTAAACATCCTTCAGATTGAAGCATAATTCACTTTTCCAGGAAAGAGTTGGCATATCTTCCCAACTAGGCAAAATCTCCTACTTAAACAAAATTTTACTTAACCGAAGTTACAAATACTTTCTCATAGCAAATCATATCAAATTGAAATTGAAATCTGACATTTTTTGTGCATTCTTGATTAATACATACTCCTGGCTACAACCCTGCCTACTAATATGTAAGCTTATGAAAACAACCATGCTGGTGCTCAGCATTTTGTCCCTAGAGTCTAAGACAATACTTGGCTATATAATAGATACTCAATATCAGTGGAAAACAAACAAGTGAATATACATGACATGTTGCTTAGAGGCCTCTCTCCTTTTGAAGATTTAGAGATGAATGGAAACTTCAAAATAGGAGCAAATCTAAGGCCTTCCTCGCAATTCCCGTGAATTTACCGTACTGGTTACAAGCCGAGCTGCAAAGGCAGGTTTCTTGGGATTGGAATCTGGCTTTATTGCCTAACATACATGCGAGATTTGCAAACTGTTTAACCTCTTTGTGTTTCAGTTTCTGTTAAATGGAGATAATAATTATATTATTATTTGCAATTTTCTGAGAATATGAAGAAATGCAAATAAATGACTTAGCACACCTGTCCCACAGAAAGTGGTCATTATACCTATTATAATCACTGACTTTATTTCATCAGGCTTCCCTTCTTTTCCACTCACTGATCTTCATAGGCTATTTAGGTGCCATCTCCATTGTGACCTTAGTGGAAAATGCATTCTCTTGCACTCTTTTTGAGAAATGTATTCCCATCATGTTTATTTCAGTTCTTGTCTTTTTACCAAAACTGCGTGTTTCCAAAGAGAATTGTCTAGAGCCATAGTAACCTGCCGGCTCATTGGCCTTAACTCCACTTCCTCTATTCCCTAGAATAGCAATCTATATTTGATTGCTTTCCCTAAACTTAACCCATGGCCTTTCTCTATGCACAAATTCCTGGAATTTGTAGTCCAGTTTTCCTCCCAAAGTTTCTCTCCTGGGTCACAACCATGTCCGTCTTCTGGACCTCTGCTCTCTAAGAATTATAATTAAAAAAAAAAAAGAAAAAGTAAATGATTCCTATCTTCCAGCATCAGCAACTCATTTCCCTGCCTAGAATACTTCTCTGAAGTCTCCTGGCCCTTACAGTAAAGTTCAAGGCAGAGTCCTGCATGGCCCAGTTCCTATCCACTTTTCTGATCTCATAACATGCTGACTCCCTCTTACTATTTTTCTTTAGCTGCAATGAGTTATTTCCTCTGACTTGAATAAAACAAGGTTTTTCTGTTTAAAGGTCTTCACAATTTCCTGATTCTGTTTGCCTATGTCAGACTCACTCATTCTCTGGATATAAATTTACATCTATTCCTCAAAGAATTTTCAATTACTACAATTAAGTTCCTGTTATATATTTTCATTACATAATATACATTTCCTTTGTAATTCTCATCACATGTATGAAATAATAATTTTAATAATTACATCTTTGTAATTACATTTCTATATTTGAATCAATAAATATTGCTAATTAAATAATAAAAAACTTAACATTTATCTTTATATCATAAATACCACAGGGGCAGGTATTTTATTGTTCTATACCTAGTCAATAAGGGACTCATGTTGGGTAATCAATAGATATTTGCTGAATGAACAATATAATCTTCAGAGTATCCTGTTGCACTTTGATTCCAGTTTTTATTAGAACTCCCAAATCATCCACCAGTCTCAATTCCATCTACTTCTTAAGACTGGAGTTCATTTTGTGATGCTGAGTTTGAGCCTATGGTGATTATAAGTCCTGCTGTCTCTCATTAGGATTTGGGGGACATCAGAGTGTAACCAGAAAAGCACTGGGCCAAGGCCGAGAGGCTAATCAGAGGTTGACAGAGACCTACTTAGCCCCTGAGACTTAGTGTGAGCGCTGGACTAAGTGAGAACTTCCCAAGTTTCTTTGACTGGCAAATCATCCAGTTGAATGATTTCCCTTTGTTTTAAAGACTATGCAATCCAGTCACTGGTTTTATAGTTTTAGTTACAAAATCTATTCATCTGATGAAGGGTGTCTTTTTTGTGGTTTTTCCCTAAGAGAACCCAGCATTCTTTTCTGCATGGATTGGCGTTGTTTTCCTAGTTAGCATCTGCAGAATAAACAATCAAGAACAACTGCTCAAGAATACAAGGGGAGTTTTACGATTGCTCTCAGAAACACAGAGAGGATAAACATTGCTCAGAGACATAGAGTCACGAGAAGGATGAAATTACCAAGTAGATTTGGAGTTAGCAGAGGGGAAGTATTATTTGGCTTTTTGTGGAGATGAGAAAACAAAATCCACTGCAGCGTTTTCTCACTGAGGTTGACTGAGCTCTGATGTAAATTACAGCGTTGAATGTGAATGTCTGTTCTGTCCTCTGAAGTATGAAAAGCCTACAGCCTATCTGTGTATACACAGCTCCTGTCTGAGAGAGAGAATAGGAGATTTAAAGGCAGAGATCTGTGGCGGTGTCATGCCACTCTACACGGTTTTAGAGATTGATTTTCAGAGCTACATCATTTTGTAATTGAATATTTCAGACATTTTAATATCCTCCATTTATCTCTCCCCTTAGGGCAGAAATAAGATTTTGTGGGGCATGAAGCTTGTAAAAATCAGTGCCATTTTTAAAAGAAAAAAAATGAAGTAAGATGAGACAGTAATTATTCATTTGAAATGAGAAAAAAACACAGCACAGAACATATTTTAAAAGCCCACAAATATTATAAATGTTATAAGATATACAATCTTCTATAAAACTTATTTCCACATGTTTTGTCTTTGGAATATTTGATCAGTGCTTCATATGACAAAGATTTATTTTATTTTATTTTTGGTACTAGGAACTGAACCCAGGGGCACTTAACTACCGAGCCACATCCCCAGCCCTTTTTTATTTTTTATTTGAGGCAGAATCTCACTACGTTGCTTAGGGTCTCACTAAGTTGCTGAGGCTTGCTTTGAATTCATGATCCTCCTGCCTCAGCCTCCTGAGCCTCTGGAATTACAGGTATGTGGCAGCCTGACAAAGAGTTTTGTAAAAGCATTTTCTACAGAAAGAAGAGAAAGATAATCTGCTTTCTCAAGCTGGGATGAACATGCTCTGTGTTAGGCTGCATACAGTTGGGATGTCTAAATGTGACTTCACAAACACACATATATGACTTTGTAATAATGACCCAAGTAATATAGACAACACAATCATTTTTGTATTATTATTTGTATCAGAAAAGGAAAAAAAGTACTTTGTATTACATAGTTGAATGTGTGATATTTATTAAATGCTTTCCAAACAGAAAAAAACTAAGGGAATGACATACCTTCCTTATAACTTGATACATCTGATGATTAGAGGACTCAACCATGAACTAGTTTCTGAGTCCATACATTTTAAACATTGCTTTGCTTCCAAAACCCACAAAATTCTAGTACTAAGAGCCATAAAACAAACACATTTATATCATAATCTTGCACAACACAAGGCTCATCAGTGCACTGAGCAATTGTTGTACTCCTGAAAACTCTAGGACCCAGAAGAGATAACCGTGAGTAGATGCTCAGAAATGACCCTAAACCACATAACCACGGGTACCACCAAACCTGACTAAATTCCCCTGTCTCTGCTTAGCCATATCCCCATAACGTCCATCCCAATGCTTTCCAGCTGGCAAAGGGAGACAATGGAGAAAGAGATGGTAATTTTAACTGACTTCAGTTAGGGCATCTTCCTTTCACATTTACAACAAAACATATGACTAAATGAATAGGTTGCCTGGAACCTCCCAGATGGACTTGGAATGAGCATCTGCAAGTGAAAGACTCTGAAGCATAAATTTCATCCACTTTGTGGTAATGCTGTCTCTGCCCCAGCTCTGTCTCTGGTGAAGTCTCATCTACCAATCTATGCTTTTTCTTGCAGAATGAAACTTGGGGAAGCCATCGAGGTACAGGGGAATTCTGACCTCTGGGAAACTAGAGACTTATCTTGGCCTCATAAAGGACTACCAGTCCTGAGCCTCATATTTTGTCTTCTAGATCTTTTTCCTCCTGGAAGGTCGAAGAGATAGCAAGTGCCTGTTTGTCATTAGTTTCATCAAGAACAAAATCAACATAAGGGCAGACTGTAAAATTCCTTTTGGGTGGTTATGTTGTCTATGAATAAAATGATATCATAATAAGAACATGTCTTAATGAGAAAATATAAAACAACAAATTTCAGTAGGCTATGAGTTCTTCGCACATCTTCAATTGACAGTATCTTCCCAACATTTGTGTTGCTTTTTCCATACTCCTTTTCTTCCAAAAGCCTCTGATCGTTGTACTCATCAAGTAAATAACTTAATTCTGTGTCACGTGCACCCGCTGTGTCCCAACAACTATAAACAATCATTGCCTTTTGAATGCTCATGTATTCAGTCCACTCAGCACACATCTCTATCCTACACTGCTGGCAGGGGACAGTCTCGCCAATCGATGTCTTCCTCCTTCCTGTGGGTGTGAGGCTCGGATTCTCCAAATTGTTATTGGTCCCTGTTCTCTCACCAGCTGGAGTCAAATGCCATCTCCCAGACTGTCTTCTCTCTTTTGCCTTAATACTGTCCATTTTACACTATTTCTAGCTTCTTATTTTTATGCTGCACTGCCTGCAGGACAGTTTACATCACACAGGGTTTGGCACACACTTAAAGTCTTATTTAATTTTTATATTACCCTCCTAACATTCTGTAAGACAATGACTCAGCTTAGCCTCAGGTTTGACTCTGAGCAAATTCCCAAAAGCACATGTTTTATTGTACTGCAGCTCTGGACTTAACAAAATAGCTGAGACTGCAGGTAGTAGGGCCTTGTTTTCTCTATTAAATAAAATCACCAAAGCGGCGTGTAAGTAAACAGGGGTATTTCCTTTCCTTCACCCCTCACCAATACGCCTATATTTATCGGCATGCTAGAAAGGATGGATGTGGACCACGCACTTGGAATCTGGGGTACTGATGCATCCCCTCATTTTCAAGCAAATCTAGAATGTCCAATATGTATTGTCACATCCTCAAGAAGAACATATTAATTCTCATCAAGTCCAAAGGCCTTTGTTCCTAGTTGGGGATTCACAGATCTCAGGTTCCACCGAGTTCACATTCAGAAAACCTTAAGAAAAATAAAATAAAAGAAATGAAAAAAGAAATAAAACTATAAACGTACTGTTGTGGAAATTCGGGCAAATGAGAAACCAAAGGAGCACTTGGAGAAGTAGGGGAACTCAGATTTTATTTAATGCCTGATGTCTTCATTTTATAAGATCACTAGGAGTTTCAGGTTACACAGGGCAGGAGAGGGCTCAAGAGGTCAGGTTACAAGGCCAATGCAGATTGCTAATAGGTGGGTTTGAGATTTTGGTGGTTCAAGAAGGGACAAAGGCTAAGGTAAGGGGGGGAAGAACTTGTGGCAGGAGTTGCCATGGTTACAAGCAATGGGGGAGGTCCTACACAAAATCAGAGTGAAAGAGTAGGGGGGGAGTGTCACCAACAGGAAACAATGTCACAGAACCAGACCTGGCCACAGAGCAGAACTGTCAGTTAATTTAGTCTCAAGGCTATTTGACAGAATTTTCTTCTTCAGTACTTCTAAAACTTTAGGATGCATAAGAATTACCTGGGTGAACCTCTCAATAACACAAGTTTTTGATCCTATTTGTAGAGGTTTGGACTAGTCAAAATCCTTAGAGATTAACCTATGCCCTTTGTTTCTGAATAAGCACTTCTGCTTGCAATCCCCTGCCACACTTACAGAAGCACAAACAAGCTCAGGTTGACAAACTGGGACACTTGAAGGCCATTCCTGAAGTCAGCATTGGACTGACAGTCGAGAGCTTGGCCTACTGTGTAAACACGGAGCATATTCTCTTCTTTTCCCTTTCACATCTAACAGTTCCTTCTAGTCTGATTTTTCTTTCTCTCTTTTTCTTTGTTTTACACTGTTGTTGTAATCCATTTTAAAATTTTAAAGGACTGAATTCAGCGTTTCTCAGACACTAACATTGACGTTAGGATAAGGAATTGGTGTGGATAAATCTTGCTCTTTTCAATGATTGTCAATCATATTCCTAAACCACTTCCTTATAATTTTTCTCCTTTCTTGACTTCTTCTCCCCAGTATAGTGTAAATTGTCCTCCAAAAATCATGCGCAAGAGAAAGCAAGTAATCCAGTACAACAAAAAAGTCACTGAAATTCATTGTGTCTAACCTGCTGGAGGAAATTTACACAAATTATTAGAAAATTAATTTCTTAAAAACTCAGTGCTCTTAATTGGAGATCAGTATCAACTTTGGGTTTTCTAGAATCGTATCCTAAAAGCACAAAAGGAGGAGACTGCAAATAGAAATTAGTGAATAAAGTACTTTTGGTTTTGTGTGTTTGGTTTTATTTTTATTTGATCTTTTGGTACCAAGGATTGAACCCAGTGGTGCTTAACCACTGAGCCACATCCCCAGCTCTTTTTATCTTTTATTTTGAGACATGGTCTCACTAAGTTGCTTAGGGTCTTGGTAAATTGCTGAGGCTTGCTTTATACTTGAGATCCTCTTGCCTCTTGTAAATAATAAGAAAATCAGAAGCCACGGGTGTAAATTCAGGCATGGGTGTTTATTGGGATTTGCTGCTCCCAGACTGAATTCGCCTGTGCCACCATAATGAGGGTGGGCATGGGAAGTGACGGTGTGCAGGGGAAATGGCGTGTAGGAAAAATAGCGCTGGACCCAAGCTGTACAGAGCTATTTTTTATAGTTTAGGAAAATGAGAGAAGTTGATGGGGATGGCCTTTCAGAGATTGGCTGGTGGATCCATCAATCTATTGAAGCTTGTCTGCCAGCATCTTGATTGGTAGCTTTTTGGCAGGCAAGTGGCCTTGTGCCCCACTTCCAGCCAACCAGTATGGCCGCCCACTATGGCCACGTGGCCTGGCTGAAGCCCTGCCCCCAGCCACCTGGAATTGACCTATCACCTCAGAATCCTGAACTTCTTTGGGGAATCCAGGTGTTCACCCAACAAGGTATCTTGATTGTAATGTAATTGCATAGGCCCTGGTTATTATGAGCACATTTCACTTGGTATTTGCCCTTCCTCATAAGCAACAAACTACCACTAATGGTATTTGTAGATGTTAATAGGAACATAAAGTAAAAACCATCATTCTTCAGAAATAAAAGATTTAATACATCAGAGATTCAATGGAATGACATGAAAAGATACAAACTAAAAAGCAATCATCTTTGAGAGATCATTACAGTTTGTCAAAACAGGAAATAAATGTTAAAGAAAAATATGAACTTTTTCATTCCTTTGAGATTTCAAGGTTTAGCAAGATATCCTTAAAGTTTAAAAAGAGTTATTTTGGGAAAAAATGAAGAAAAGAAAGCAATATGTTCTATGTAGTGCAATGGATAATGAAATTAAAGACTTTCTGTAACAGGTGCAACAAAAATAAATATGGAGATATCACTCAGTGATGCTCAGGAAGAGGATTCATAGAGACATGACTTGATTGGGTCTGGCTTTGGGTTTAATATGCTCAGAAATGCAAATTTATCAGATCCAGAGTATTAAACCAAGCTTGTCATATTCAAAAGACTGGTTATGTAGAAACACAAATATTGACTTACTAATTTGAATACAGCATAACTACTCCTAAGATACTGAGACACTGACTGACCTATGGAACAGCATATTAGTTTATAAGAGGAGAATTCTAGTTAGGTACAAACTTATAATTAGAAGACTGTTTGGACAGCATGAAAACAAACATGGCATAATTAAATAATTGGATAGAATGCTCTTCTAATGGAATGATACCTTGGTCACTGTGTCTCAAACTTGAGTTTTCACAAAATATCTCAGTCAAATAGGAAGGGAAAACTTCTAAAACCACTTATCAAATTATTATTTCTTCAAGAATTGGAAGTATCAGGATGCAAATTCAGGGGATTCATGAATGATTATTCAAGGCCATTTGAAATGTCTGGAATTTAAAGCCTCAAAATCATAAAAACTAATTATACCTTCCCATGGATAATCTTATTGTCACTTGAAAAGATCAAGCCAAGTTTAATTAGCTATGGATTTGACCATGTAAGTAGAATTTATATTTTTATTTGAAGTGGTAAATATTTTGTAAAGTTGAGTTTTGAGATATGTTATTGCATCTTATAAAAAATTTAATATGCCTATGTTAAGAAGACCGTATAGTAGTCAATTAGAAACATTTAATGAATCTTAAAATGAAGGTTTTCTTTATGGATGCTGATAGTGAGGACCAGGAAATGCAGTTGCTTCCTTTTAAATGGTAGCAAACACCCATTAAAAAATCATTATCATAATGATCCAAGCCAGTAATTATTAGCTGGAGTGACGCACCAGTGAATCCCTCACCCATCATGTATATACCTGGTCCCCACCCTGTACTTCCTAAATTTTATGGGTGAGACATAAATATATATGATTTTTGTAAAGTTCCATGGAATTGATTCTGATGCTAACATTTGAGGACAAACATGGGCAATACTGCCAGTGTTAAAGCATCAGGCCAGTTCAGGATATCAAGATTCAAAACCTTATAAGTCAGGATATTTGGATTTTATGATTGGAAATGTGCTTAGAAAAAGCACTTATTTGCTTGTGAAAACCATTATTATGTCATTTCCTCAGACCAAAGGCTGGATTTGGAAGGATGGGTCAGGTTGGGTTTCAGCTTTGTTGTTCATCCAAGATATTTTTATGTTTAGTGATATATATGGGGTAGGAAAATATTAAGCCAGGGCTTGTTTAATGAAATTGAAAACATTAGTAAACAATTCAATTTGTCAATGAAATGAAAATGATTTATTTTGAGAAGCTTGGTGAGAAAATTATTTCCACTTTGCTAGAATTGTTTGCATTCTGGTAAGGCAAAGAATTTGATAATGGCCATGTTCTTAATTACTAACACTCTATTCCTAAAACTTCATAACTTTATGAAACATTTTACTAATTTTATGAAAACTTACAGTACAGTGTCTTCTTTTTACATGGAAATGAAGACATTTTAGAATCCTTCATTCAAATCATCTTCAATTTTTAATATAGCATGAGCTAACAGTTTCAGAACTAAGCATTGTCATTACCATTTTATAAATGAGTAAACTAAGATTCTTGGAGAAAAAGTTCTTTCTGTTCCATTGTCATGTAACAGGTGTGGAATGTAAGGAGCCTCAATTGCTTGGGATAATTTGCATACACACATCTCACATATTATTACAGCAGCACTTTATGGCTTGGGTGTGTGTTGAATATCTCTCAAGGATTCATTATGATTGAAGGCTTGGTCTGAAGCATGGTGGGATTGGGAGGTGAGCTATGGAACCTTTAAGAGGCAGAGTATACTAGGAGTTCATGAGGTCATTGACGGTATAAAGTTGTTTAGGTTCCACAGCTTGATAGTTCTCAGGCAACCTCTTCCAGGAGAGGATTGTTATCAAAAGAACCAAGCCTGGTCTCTGTCTTTGCTCTTGGCCCATGCCCCCACCAATGTGAGGTGACACAACAGAGAAATGAACTGATTCCAGCCCCATGTCATTGAAACTGTGAGTAAATTACTGTGGGCTAAATAACCATGATCTGGTGTCAGGTATTCATTATAGCAATGTAAACTTTCCTCATTCACAGAGTGAAAGTGGCAAAGCCAGGGCTACGTGCTCTTGTAAAACAAAGACATCAAAAGATTCATGAAAACTGGGCTTGACTCCCTCTCTACCCACCCACTGGAACATTACGAACGTATGTTGGGCACAAGAATCCAACTAAGTTCCTGGGATTCTAAGTCTGCCCAGATATATTGAACAGAATTGGCAGAATCTGAATCTGTGGGTGATCTGAGAACCAAATCCTGGATGTGAAACAGAAGTCAAGGGCCAAAGACTGAAAGACCAATATAATGAAAATTATATAGTATTGAAAAAAGAAACTGCAGAACGTAACTAGAAGATGGAAAGACTTCCACATTCATAGAATGGGAAAATTGATATTTTTGAGATGACCACACTACCCAAAAGCCATCTACAAATTCAAAGAATTTCCCATAATTTAGAAATAACTTTTTCACCAGAAAAAAACAATCCTAAAATTTATAAGGAAGCATGAAGACCCTGAAGATCCTGAGCAAAAAGATGGATGTTGGAGACATCACAATATCTGGTTTCAAAACATACTACAGAGCTATAGTAACAAAAACAGCATGGTGGGCTGGAACAGTGACCCAACAGTTACTACACTTGCCCAGCATGTTTGAGTATGTGAGATCAAACACCAGCACCACGTTCATAAAGAAGTATTGGAGCAGCAAAAGCCACATGAAAAGCTAAATAAAATTATTTCTCTGCCACCCCATGTCCCTCCCTCTTTAAAAAAAAGCATCAGGGTGTTGGTATGACAATAGACATGTATACCAATAGAATAGAATAAGGCACACAGAAATAAAAACACACATCTACAGCAAACTTATTCTCAACAAAGGTGCCTAAAACATACATTGGAGAAAAGATAGCCTCTTCAGCGAATGGTGCTGGGAAAATTGGATATTCGCATGTAGAAGGTTGACACTAGACCCCTGTCTCTCACCCTGTACATAATCAACTCAAAATGTGCCAAGGACTTCAGTGTAAGACCTGATACTACCAGAAGAAAGTGTAGGTGAAAAACATCAAGATATTGGCCCAGGCAACTATTTCCTGAATAAGGCTCCAGAAGCTCAAGAAACAAAAAAAGCATTGGCCAATGGTATTATATCAAGGTAAAAAGTTCCTGCATAGCATAGGAAACAATCAATAGAGTAAAGAGATAATCTGGAATGAAAGAAAATCGTAAACAGCTATTCATCTGACAGAGGATGAATATCCAGAATGTATAAAGAACTCAAAAAGAGTAACATCAAGAATAATTCAATCAAAAATTTGGCAAATGATCTAACAGACATTTCTTCTTTTTTTGAGATTTTTTTCTTTTTTGGTTCTTTTTTTAGGTATATATGGCATAAGATTATACAAAGACATAGTTATAAAAGCATGGAGTTTAGCTTGTTCTAATTCAGTCTCCAGTTTTCCCCCTTCCACTCCCTTCCTCTCACACCATTTGTTTTTTTAATACATACATGACAATAGGATATGGAATTACATACTTATAAAAGCTTGGAATGTACCTTGTTTTAACTCAGTTCCCAGTATGTCCCTTTTCCATCCTTTCCTACCACCCCTTGTCTTTTTAGATATACTTGACAATATGATAAACATTGAAGTACAAATGGCCAACATATATGTGAAAAGCACTCAATATCTTTATCCATCAATTAAATGTAAATCAAAACTACATGGAGATCTCATCTTACTCCAGTCAGAAAGGTTATCATCAAAAAATAAAAAATAATAAATGATGGCAAGGATATGGATAAAAAGGAACTGCTGTATACTGTTGGTGGGAATGTAGGTTACTATAGATACAGTGAAAACAGTCTGAGTTGTTCCACTTAAGGAAATGAAGTCAGCGTACAGAAGAGATACCTACCCGCATGCCCATGTTTATTGTGGCACACGAGTCACAATAGCCACAATACGGAATTCTGCCTGGGTGTCTGTCAATAGATGAATGAACAAAGAAAATATGGTATATGTGTACAATGGAGTAATAGACATAAGGATTGAAATCATGCCATTTTCAGGAGAATGGAAAGAACTGGAGGAAATCATGTTAAGGGAAATAAGTCACACACAGAAACATAAGTAATATGTGTTCTCTTGTATGTGGAATCTAACAAAGAAAAGAAAACAAAAATGACCTGGAAGTAAAAGAGGGACTATTAGGGAATGGAATGGAGGAAGGGGGAATAGAGGATTGAGGGGAGGACAAAGGAGGATAGAAGGGAGGGAGGCCATGATCACCAATAATTTGTGCAATTAATATTCATTAATAAATATTATGGGAAAAATAGAAGATGCACATAAAGGAAACAAATTCAAATAGAGAAATGTTCTCACTACAAAAATGATAAATGTGACTGATTTAATTACTCTGATTTAATATTACAGAATGATACATGTATTGGACCATTATATCATGCCCCATAAATATAAACTATTATTATTTGTTAAGAAAAGTTTTTAAAAATCCATTTTTTCTAAAATAAATATTTTTTCATCTCTGAATTATTGTGCTGTTATGATCTCTCTGTATTTTTCGTGTATCATGACATACAGATATGTCTTTCTGTACCAGAAGATCTACACAAATTTAGGGAGTCAGTGTGAGATGAGAGAGCTGTCTTTACAAGTTGAGAAGCAAAATTGGGATGGGCATTTGGGAATGTGAAAAATAAACTCTGGAAGCTCAAGAATCAGGATGCCCTCTTTTCATTTGGACAATAATGAAATAGCACTGGCCCTGCTATTATGTGCAGAAGACACCTATTTTCCTAAAATAGGTTTGGCCAAACGACTGGGCTGTCCCACTCATGATGGTCATTTCCATTTTGGCTCTGTAGGCAGGAGACTTAAAATTTCTTGTAGTGTGGGGTTCTCAATATCTGTTTCACTTCAATTCTGTTCCCAATACCTTCAGAAGATCACCCAATTCTCGTCTCAACATACGAGTAACGAGGTAAAGTATTAGGTTCTGTCTCCACCAAAGAAAGTACATGATGCTGAAAGTACCTTGAAATGGAAATGTGAAATGTGAATGTTCACTTACTAAATGTACTTCCTAATTCATTTACTAAATATGCATCCTATTCATTATATTTACAATATGATAAATTCACCTATACCTAATCTCAACACATACGCACACACACAAGCAAGCACATATGTTCAATTATCTATATGTTTGTATATACATACATATATAATAGCAATAATATACATTTTTGTGTCTGTACTTCCTACTATGTGCAATTGATCTGTCTTCTGAATTCACTAGTGTTTTAATTCTTCTACCAAAAAATACTTTCTAATCTGATCACCTTTGATTACTCCTACTTTTCTTTTATTTTTCTGCTTAGCCACTTTAAAATGCATACTCTTGGCTTTTGTTTCTTTTTCTTCTTTGCTCTACAAGTCCTTTATCTTTTAAATAGCCTAAATTCAATTAAGTATTCTTGGAATAGGTTTCTACTATACCTTATAAAATGCACAGCAATCAGGACTGATAAAATCAAGTGCCTTTGGGTCTCCTAGAAATGATGGTGACCCTGTGTGCTGATAGACCCAGAGTTGGCATGCAGCAGGAAGTGAGGCAATGTGTATTCGACTGTACTTTCACATAGCCACACCCCAATTTATTTCTGGACTGTTCATGTGACATCTATTCACATACATTGCTATCTTTATATTCTTCCGGATGTGCCAAATAAAGTTATAATCCCAAAGGCAGTCTGTTTTAGAAAATCAGTTAGAATAGAGGGTAATGTCAAGTCTCATGTATGCACACAATAGAAACAGGGCTCTTCCGAAACTTGGCATAATTTAGGATGAAACAAGCTAATGTTTTCAGGAGTTTTGAGACATTCACTTGCTCTGACCACTCTTGTATGGAGTCTTTTCCAGCACAGGAGAGCAATAAGATACATCACTTCCTTATAAACAGGTGAAAGTATAATTTTTTACTAGTTCCTTAGGTGAATCTACACTGACCCATCAATATTCTTATCCACCTTACCTCAAGTCAAAAAGTCTATAAAAGGGTGATTGACTGAGTTTAGATGTGAAGTCTGTGGATGAGGAAATTTATAAAATTATTGTCACACATCATGGTTACATCCAGGGTGGTGATAGTGTTCACATCATGTTTTAATTAGTAATCACCAACAAGGAGAGCCCTGGTATATAGAGCATCCTGCCTGGTGGCATTCTTGTGTGAAAAATTGGTCTCCCCCAGCCTTACTGACTGGCTGAGATGGCATTCCACCCAGAATCATTCCATTCCTGTACCCTCTACCCACGAGGCACTATAAGGAATTTTTCCTTATTTTTCATCAAAGTCCACCAACAAAAACAACGTACATATACACATCTTGCTGAAATAACTTACAAAATAACTTAAATAATTTGCTTAAATAACAAATAACTTGCAAAAACTCACTGGGCTGACTTAAGTCTCTTCACTTCCTCAAGGGCAGAATATATAATAAGATTTTGCACTTATCTTTGTAAGATAGTCTTAACTGGTCTGGCTCGCAGGTGGAAAAGAGAGGACAAAAGTTGATTGGTTGTGGATTTTTCTCTAAAGTTTAGACCTTGGGAAGTTAAAGCTTTTTTATTCACACTGAGTAGACACTTAATGAGGTCCCTTTATAACCACTCCAAAATGTACTTTCAAAACAAAAGTTAGAAAGCTCTCTGATCCATTCTCAAGAAGAATCTGTTTCTGTTCAAAACCCATCCTGACCTTTTTGTTGAAGAAGAACAAAATAATGTAGTAACAAAAACATAAGTGGCTGCCAAAGGAAGAGAGAGAGAGAAAAAAAAGAGTTCCTGTACGGGACTGAAACAATAAATCTCCTCTCTGCTGAACTCCCAAAGGGAATGTGTGTATTTCCTCCCGTTCTTTATCAGAGCCCCCAAAATAAGTAGGAATGGGCAGGGGCTGCTCGCATTCAGCACACCTTTTCCATTTGCTAATCAGGCCCTGCCAGGCTGGGAGGGAATTTTCCTTGCCTTTCTCTGGAGAGAGAAGCCACTGAGACAATCCACGGGCACCATGCAACTGCTTCAAGTGACCACTCTCTTTCTTCTGTCCAGTCTTTGCAGATATGATGGCAGAACAGGTACCACTTTCTGTTATTCTTCTGATCGTATAGATGAAAAAAAAACTCTGAGAGAGCTCTTAGCCTTAGTTTACCTTTAGGGAGCTCTGAAACTTGGATGCAGTGAATCTTTTGCTGAGTTGAGTGTGTGGATGTTGACTTACAATGCACAGAGGCAAGCGCCACGGAGAGAACATTTGCTTTCACTGAAGGGAAACATTCGTTGATGTTACAGACTTGAAGTGTCTGATGGAATCATACAGGCACTGGAAATACAGGCCTTGTTAGAGAATAAAAGCCTGGGGGCAGAATGCTGGCTAAAATGCCCAACTTTTCAAAAATGTATTCCTTCTAGACTTAGGTCTAAAATCAAGATTGCTATGAACAGCTGAAAGGTTCTAATTGGAAATAGTGCAGTATAACTGCTATTCTATATTGGTCTCAACTGTCTTTCACCTCTGGTAGATAGAGATGTTGGGTACCGCTACCTAGGGAACTAAATCTTAGCATCCGAAAGGGGTGTGGTGAGTGGAGGGACAGTCATCTGATTAAAGTTTATAGAACTTTTTAACATAATCTGCACATATCAAAACATTCACACACAACACTTAGCATAACATTTCAAGAACTTGTAGACACAAAATCTGTTGACAGATGATAAAGAAATTCATATAAAGAATAAATATGTACTTGCATAAGCCCTGACCATATTAATGACCTGTTACAAGAAATGATTGCATTTAACTCTTAACCCTCCTTGAGTAACTCAGTTTAATTCAAATTAAATTTAATCAATATTATTAAGCTCCTACCCTATATTTGGCAGTGCAAGGAACATAAAAATGAGTAAGACACCCTTGCCCACAGTGGTAATTGCACTATTGGGAGAAATAAACAAGTAATTCTAATACAAGACAGACTTAATAAGTGTGAAAACCAAAGTACAAACTATCATAAAAGAACACAGTTGGAAAGATTGATTCTGATCCTGAGAAGCCCTGGGGGAAAAAAGTCCAAAAACTCAGTTCTAATTTTATTTTGTTTGGACTCCTGTCAAAAATTTGCTGCCTACAAAATTCTGATTTACAAGGATAATGTAGGGGAAAAAAAATAAGAACACTCCTCTTTGAGCAACATTTTCTCAGTAATTTTTCCAAATATCTATGTAAAGTTAGGACCAATTCCAAAACACTACAGAATCCCACATGCTTGCTTACTATGCAGCTTGGAGTTTTCAGGGTTAAATTACATCAGGTATCAAGGTCAGAAAACTTGACTTAGAAGAGTTATAAAGAATTTGACATTTTAAAATAAACAATATATATGCGTTGTCACAGAAATCAATGCACTAGCTGACGAGTAACCTCAGTACGCATGGGAAAGATTGATAAGAACCCCAAAGCCATGAAAAGCACTGCTCCCAAACACATGCCAGGTTAATATAAATTCTGAAAGTCTGTATTAGGCCACTAGCGGTTCTGGGTCTGCAGGAATCAGCAAGTACAGCCCTTTGTCAGCATTGTTAAACTCAGAATGGATTACACATCCTTCTGAACACAAAGTGGAGTAGAATCAATAGAATTAGCTTGCAAAACTCGTCTATGAGGAAGATGTGAAGGTGAAGAACAATGCAAAACAGCCTGGCAGATTTTTTCTATTATGGTGGCTTTGGGAAAAGGCCAATCTCCCTTAGCTCTCTGGTAATGAGCCCAACCTTTCTTGAACAGTGTCATCTTGCTGATGAACTGTTAGCCCAAGGAAGATCGGTTCCCGTTTGTGTGCACACAACGGTTACATAATGACTCTCTCTCTCGGTGTCTGCCAACAAGCCTACTTGTTAACTAAAGGCCAATATCTGTAAAAGCCCAAACAAAACAACAAAAACTGCCTCATTTATCTGAGTAAAGGAAGTTGTAACATAGGCGCATTCACTGACCATCCGAGTGGTGCCGAGAGGGAACTAGAAAAGATTTTCCCGTACACGAGAAGACGGCTGCACCTAGCCGCGCCTGCTTTGTTTCCTTCACAGATTGGGCACAGGAAGTGAAGCATTTCCTAAGCTGATCTAGTGAGCTCTTTCCTTAACCCCCTGTACCAGGAACATACTGACTTCAGAACTTTGCGTGTTCCCCAAACTTAGAATGATTAGCACATTCTAAGGTGGGTGAGACATTTCATCTGCCTAAAATTAACAAGTTGTCAAGCAGATCTCTACTTTTTTGCATAGTAATTTATTTCTAAATAATGATGCTTTAGAGAAATTGACTATTTTTCCTTTCTGATTTTTTGTCATTCTCAGATTTAAATAAATACAATATAGGCTTTTGTGTTGTTAAAAGCAAGGGACTCTTTCTACATGGCAGTGACTTTTATTACTTGGTTGGTGGTATAATATTTTACAATGTACAATTTGGAAAGCTGTTCTTTTGAAATATGTATGGGAGTTTCCTGAAAGGAAACTGTCATTCTTTCCTAAGAGTCTCTCAATTGTACTTAAAACTGAACAGACCCCTGCAGTGATTTTTTAAGCTCCTTTGACTTTTAAGTCTAGATCGATGAGCTTTTGACTGTCAGGACTCAGAAGTTAAAGGAAGGAGTCCAAACAAACAAACAACAACAAAAAAAAGGTCCTGGAAACAATATGCACTTACTTTTCAAATGTAATTTGCTTTTTATTTTTTTTAATTTTTTTTAATTAGTCTTTCTTTTTTTTTCATATTTCTTTTTTTTGTTTTGTTTTGTTTTTTTTTAATTTTTTTTATTTTTGAGCAACCTTACAAGATTTTAACAAAACAATATAAAATGTGTATAAGATGTGTATGTATTCTGGACATTGAAACTGTGATTTGCTTTTTAAACTGTAATTCAGAACTAAAAAAATTTTGGCATTTTCAGGCATCTAAATTTCATGAAACAAAAATTGAGCACACTGTAAGCATCCTGAATGTTCTGGATTTACAGAAATCATTTCTTGTTCTAGAAGTGGGAAAGCAGGAGGATGAGCTAGGTTTAACTATATTAGAGGCCTTGAGAGGTAAATAAAGAATACTATTGAAAATTCAAAACTAGTTTAGTTGTGGTAAAGGGGCATCAAGCAAGCCTCACATAAAATTATAAATTATAAATTTTGAAGCTTGAACATCAGGAGCTTTAAGATGAACAGAACTTCTCGAATAGGAACATTGAAACTTTGGTATAGTCTAGTCTGAAAATGCAGGGAGTTCACATGTTGGGTGCAGTTGAGGATTTCCTGAGTATTAGGAAATAAATTTAGATATAGAGCATCAGGAGATATTGAATATCAGAATGAGAAATATTGACTCATATTGATGGAGGTATAGCTCAGTGATAGAGCATGCTTAATATATGTGTGGCCTTGGGTTCAAACCCCAGAACCACCAAAAAAGAAAGAAATATTGATTCATAGAGTTAATTAATTTAGAACATGTAAATGTGTGAGCATGGAACTTACATGATTGAAAATAAAAGGTAGGAAGATGTGTCAGAACAGAGTCTAGACTATCGGTGTCAAGAGAGATAAAAGGTAAGAAAATTAGTCTGTCACTGCAAGTCTGAGTCTGACAATAAAATGAGAAGAAAGGTCTGGCAAGAGGTTTGCAAAAATAGAAAATGTGTGATTTGACTTATCATTTAAACTGCCTATGAAAGAAAAGGTGGCTGAAACATAAGAATGGGGTTATTTGAATATTTGAAGTAGGCAAATGGCTTGGGAGCAGAAGCAAAGAAAGAAAGGCTTTGGGGCAGGGTGCTGATTTCTATTTTAGGTATAGTGACTTTGAAATCCTGATACCATATTCATGTTGAGCTTTCCAATAGTAAATATCTGGTGGGTAGCTGGGACACCCCTGGTTTTGGAAGTAGGAGGTAATGGAAGGGGTTGAATATTTTTTATCCTGAATCCAAACAGTTCTTAGTATCGGTTGCTATAACATTAATAAGAAAGATAATCTATTTGCTTTACTTCTTGATGCCCATATTTTTAACTCTCTTGTGCACTTATTTTCCAATTCCATCAGTAATTTGTGGGAATGTCTTATCTTCTTTATAAGACCATAAGCATCTTGAAGGAAGGAGCCATATTTACCACAGTTTGTTTGCCCAATAATAGTACTAAACACACAATAAGAGACTTAGTCATCTGAAATAATGCATAAAAGAATGAAATATATACATATATGTATGCATTTGTATACATACATATATATATGTATATGTGTATATATATGCGTATATATCCTCATTTTTATTTTTATCTTTAATTATACCTCCATTTGTCCGTTTTTATCTTTAATTATTTCCTATGACAATGACTTGTCAGCTTACTACCTTGTCCTTGTGAAAGTTATGGACAGGTGTGAATTATATAAAATAGGTATGAGTGGATTATTTTGATTCAAGGCAATAAAAGCAAGAACCAAATATAAGGGCTTCCTATGAAGGGCCAGCCAGTTCTCAAATATTGACAGAAGAAATCACAATTATATCAGATAAACACCTAATTTACTAGATAATTACCCATCCTTTTGTTTGGTAAAAATACATTTTCAGCTTCAGGTAAATATTTTAACTTGCGAATAATTGAGTGCACATTTCTAAACATTGAATGTCTAAGCAGGAAATTGCCATGACATTCAATTCCTGTATAGCGTCTCCTTTCCTGCTTCTGGATTCCTATGGATCATCTCAGTTCTGCTGGGTTAGGCTAATAATGCCTGTTTGGTGTTAGGAATAGCTCTCTCAGTAAGCAAGATCCTTTCTTGTGCAACAGTATCAATATAAAAAACATTAGTGGCATCAGTTAAATATGGAAAGGCCTTTATATGGATCCCAAATGTTAGGCAACCATAAGAAAAATAGTTTTTTGAACATAAGTAGAGGTTCCCTGTCTTGAAGGATGATATATCAAGACAGAAGATCATAGCTGGTTTGCAAATAGAAGCAGTTGCCATGTGAGTGCTAGGCACCTGCTCTGTCTTTCCTAACATCCTTTCTGGCCATGTGTACTCCAGGGATTGCTGCGGTAACCAGCTACACACAGGTGTAGCCAGTTGGCCCCTGCCTTACTTGCATGCATATTGCTTTCGGTCAGGTGCTATTCTGATACCAACGTATGTTCCAAAATCCCACCTGGCACTGTCAGATGCTTGAGCTACAAATGCTGAAGCATATACTGATTACATAACTCACATCTCCAACTCTAAAGTTCATATATTGAGTAAATTTGTGTCCAATGAGCCCCTTTTGACCCAGAAACTAGTGGAGTCAGCAAATAAATGCTTTCTTCTGCTCTCCTGCTCCAGTTTCACTGCTTTAGTCCCCTTTCCCTTTCCCTGAAATCATGCTACTTTAGAAACAGTCCGCACATTCATTCTTTCCTCAGGCTCTGCTTTCTGGCAAATTCTAGGATTTATTATTTTTCATATTGGCTTGAATGATAGGTTATACCTAGGTATAGATTAGCTACAGTTCCTCTGACACCTTCATTAATATGCAATACCCTTCTTCCTCTTTCTTTAAAAAAAGTATTGATCTTGACTTGAATATAAACAATATTCTAAGCCGGGCCTGTTCTAAGACAATTTTTGGCCTGCTTGCCTAGACTCAGTAATGAATTTAATGAATTAAATAGTGAGACCAGTAGTTGAAACTTTCAATGCCATTGATTGTCTTGAAATGTGCCTGCTTTCCAACCTGTTTGATCAGTCATATTCAGTTTTAACTGCTTCAAATAACAGAAAATGGAGATCACAATTGGATCTGTCCCAGGTTAACCCAAGGAAATATTGTCACAACACCTAGAAACATCTGCCATTTACCATGCCACACACTTTGCACACATTACTTCCATCATAACATGTCAAGACCATCTATATCACTACCATTTTGCATATGAAGAAATAGAGACTTGGAAATGGTGTAAAGTTATGCTGGGGTTCTGTGGCTTAAAATCAAAACAAGGATTATTGTTCTTTAAAACCTTCCCCTCCGGCTCACTACCTACCAATGTGGTCACACTTCAGTAAGTTGAGTTTTCTGATCAAAAGAACTAAGGATAAAAACCCACTGGTGCCTCTCATAGCATCCTCAGCACCTCTACCTAGTGACTATGACTTCTTAACATCCTAGATTCAATTCATTCTTAGGGACAGTTTAGGAAGAGTTGTAGGCGTTTGTCTACTTGTGCATTATGTTTGTTGAAATAAAATGTGCTTGTCTCTAAATGTCAATGAAACATGTATCTGACTGGGGTGAGGGACGGGGGAGAAGAAGGAACGAAGCAAAAGGGAAACAGCCATTATTGAATTAGTAGCTTAGTGTCACATTTGTATTTCTGGAAGCCAACTGAGTTCAAATTCCAGCTCTGCTACATAACTAGTTTTGTGAACTCAAACAAGTTACTTCACTTTCGGCTTCTTCAGCCATAAGACGGGAATACAGCCCTTGCCTCACAGGGACATTGCAATGATAATTATAAATATGGAGAAAGCACCTTGAATAGCATCGAACTCGTGGTAATGCTATATGAACATGCTGAGTTTTTGTCCAATTCCTTAGACAAAAATCATTCAAAGTTGATTCTGTTCAAAATCACCAAGCATCTAAATCATTATTGTGTTAATCCTCACACATTAAAATATAAGATCATGGAAATTTTTCACAGTAGAATTAGTGTTAAATTCAGAAAGAAAGTTGCTGCATTATATTTTAATCACCATATATGCAGGTATAATTTGATATATGTAAACTCACGTATTCTCTAGAATGTCTTTTAGATTTGCAAAGTATTTAACTTACTCCATGAACTTATCACTCAAACTAAAAAGTACAATAGTGTTTGCATTTAATGACAATTCTAACTTTTTAGTCTGCAAATTGTCAATATACACAAATATTATTACTAGTCTTAAAATATTGGGCATTGCTCAATGTGAGCAATGAAATATCTTAGTAGAAAGAACTTGGCTTCAGTGTCAAAACTAAGTTTGGATCTAACTTCTCACTATTCTGAAACTGGCCAACATATTAAATCTTTCTTAGTCTCTGTTTCTATATCTAAAAATGAAAAAAAAGGGGATATATGTTGATATACCATTGGCTGTAAGGAAATCGTTTTCAAACACTGTGAATGTTATAAAGTCCTATTAAAATATTAATTTTTATTATGTTAACTAACATTTAAATCACAGAACAAGTAGAAAGACATTTCATCAATTTCACAATTATTTCTTATTAGCTGGCTCTGTCTTCCTGCCATTTCTCTTTTAACCATAACATCTTTATATAATGTGTATCAGTACATCTGTGCCTGTTCACATCCAAATGGCCATGTGTTGAAATAATGCCTGACTTATAAAAATCACACACAAAATACAGAAAACCATTTGTATCACACATTGAATTTATTTTTAACTTAAGTGGGAAAAGAAACCCATTCTGTGGTATGAACTGTGAAATCACCCTCCTAGGGTATTAAGCAACTGTGAGGACACAAATGCTGACCCCCTGGACACTCTCCCTAGGGCACAGAGGCCACTTCTGAATTTGTCAGCTCAAAGCCCTTGTGACAACTCCTCTTTCCAGCCACAACATAGCTCCCGGTCATGTCTCTCCCTGCAAATCCAATTTTAACTAATTTAAAGCTTTATTAATAGCAAGTACATGATCAAGATTAGAATAATCAAGTCATTTGAATCATAAGGTTTTTATCACTTTTGTTCCTTCCCTTTCATTTTCTAACAGTTTCATTTATTTGGTTCAAGTTTCATGTCAACTGAAGTCTAAAAGTCTATAGATTTACATAGCCAAAGAAAAATTACAATGCTTCCAAGCATTTAAATACCTTTTACTAGAATCATTTAGCACCTAAGTGTATATACCTCTTTGGAGCTAGGTCAATATGTAATTGATCTTGTTTTCTTTCTCCAAGACCTTTTCTTGGCACATTGGTGATATTTAGTAATTAGCCTTTGTTTTAATTTGGAGAAGTGCATTTCTTCAAAAGCCACTAGGATTGAAAATACCTAAAGCATTCCTGGATTTTATTTTAGTTACTTGAAGGCAATATTTTTATCCTTGGCCTATGCAGTGGAGAAACTGTGAGTCATTTTGGGATACACTGTTGGTTGATTAAACTTATTTGATTTGCTTCATGTAGCTAACCTACTATCTTAGTTTGTATAAGTAATAGAAAATGCCCACTGTATATTATACTGACTGTCCAAATCATGGTATAATGGCATGACTATCTGAATACAAATGTTGAATCATTCTTGCTCACAAGAAAAAAAATGTGCTGTACTTCTAGGCCACATTTACCAGGTCATTCTGAACCATTTAAATCAGATAATCTAAATACAATCCTTCCTAGGTTGAATTATGACAATTCAGTTGTAAACATATACTGATTACATAACTCACATCTCCAACTCTAAAGTTCATATATTGAGTAAATTTATTCTGATACTGTGTAAACGTAAATGCATAAGATAGTTCAGTTCATAGATTTATGAGTAATCAAAATATTATTGGTGCAAATGATATGGTAATATCAACTTCATTTTTTTCAAGTAAAGACACAAAGTACCCACAATACATATGCGATTATTATATGACTATTATATTTTAAAAAGGACATGTTAGCTGAAAAAATGGAACGTATTTAGTAATACTACAATGTTTTTATGGTTTTCTCTCATTGGGCCAGCTAGGGTCATGGCCAGCAATGTTCAGTGGTGGAGAGTGAACTGTCCTCTGAGCCAAAAGCCCTTATTTTAGCCACCAGGGACCACTTGCTTGCTATGTGACTAAGACAAGCAATAACGGTTTATCTCTCAAGACTTTAACTTTCATAACTATAAAATGAGTGTGGCTACCCTAATTGACAGTAGGATTTCTTCCAGATGTATGATTTTATGCTGTTAGTGAAATAAGCAATTTCTACACATTTTGCCTTGAGATAACTTGCCCTACCGTCGTCCTGGTATTACTAGATATGCTCATTCTGGAGTAAGGTGTTGATTCTGTTTCCTAGCATTTACTTCCTTCGGGGAGTTTTGACAGCCTGTGTTTGGGATGTCCAAGGCCGATTCTCTGCCATGAGAGACACTTCTCAGAGCTCACATTCACAAAAGCATGTTTTCCACATTGTATTAATTGTATATAATTTAGACAGATTTGTTGGGATTGGGGCAGAAAAGAGATGCAGGGGATAGAGAAGGTGAGGAGAGAGAGAAACTTGGTAAAATCCAGAAAAAGAACATAAACATGAGGTTAAGAGTTGAAGAAAGTGACAAAAGGCTGGAAGCGAGTACCTGTCTGAAAGACTGAGATGGGGACACAGGGGAACTCACCAAATGCTCTAATGATTAAGGAAGGGTGTTCCCCATTTCCCACCACCCCTGCACCCACTCTTATAGGGCTGGTAGCCAGTGATTTTCCTTCTTACCGTTAAAGTTCTTAGCTGGGTGCAGTTAGTGGCTCATGTCTGTCATCCCAGAGACTTGGGAGGCTAGAGCAGGAGAATTGCAAGTTCAAGGCCAGCCTCAATAATTTAGCAAGGCCTTAATCAACTTAGTGATTAACTCTTAATCAACTCTGTCTCAAAATAAAAATAAATAAATAAATAAATAAAATGACTGGGGATGTGACTCAGTGGTTAAGTGCTCCTGTGTACAGTCCATGGTACTAGAAATAACAGCAGCAATAAAAACAAAAGAAACAAACAAACAAAATGAAACCCATTAAAGTTCAGAGGTCCTTCCTCCCTGAATCCCTTCCATTACATGTTCTCTTCACTGTCCCATCCTCACAAGACAAGCAGAGGTGTTACCTTCTAAGGAAAGGGATAGCATCTCCTGATCTAAGGGAAAGTTTTGGTGTAAATTCAGTGTCATTTTTTTTGTTTATTTCATTTTTTGCCTGTACTAGTTTGTGACAATAGGAAACAAGATTTGATCAGCACAAATATTGTTCGAATTACTGAACTCTCCCTAGGTGCATAGGCTTAAATTTCAGCCCTTTTTTGGACCATCTTTTTATAAGCAGTTACTCTTCACTCTTCACTCCCTACTCACTGTAAGATCTCCATTGCTTTCAATTCTATTAATCTCTTTCCTGCTTCCATTAATAATGATTGACCTTGGGTCTCTACCATATCGAATACTCAAGAAAATTTGCTATTTTCATTAGGATTTCGGTTAGGGAAGCAGTTAAAGCATTCCCTTCAAAGTTTAAAACTTATGTTGAATATATTGATAAAATATTGGGCAACACAAAACCAGTAATTAGAAGGAATTTTATGGTATTCATTGTCTACATCAAAAAGGAAGAAGTAAAAGAAGAGTAACATAAGCCCAGTAAGGGGATAAGAGAAAATACAAACTAAGAACAAAATTTAATCAAATGGAAGGGAAATACATAAAGTAAGGAATACCTGCATATAATAAGATTGCTTAAACTCTGCTAATACAAATCAAGAGAAAAGAAACAAATAAAAAGGAAATGTCACTGCAGATTCTGCTGAAATTTATGTTTAATAAGCAGATGTAATGAAAATATGACAATAATTTTGGAAATTTATATAAAACAAATAAATTTCTAGAAAATAAGCCTATCAAAACTGACTCAAAAAGAAATACAAACTTTCGATACACCTTTAACTACTAATGAAATTGACTCAAAAATTAATCTTCCCACAAAAAAAATTTCCCATCCCAGTTAGTGTCTCCAGAAACTTATACAAAATGTTCAAGTAATAAATATAGGTTTACACAAACAACTACAGAGAATAAAAATAGAGATGAAAATCTAACATTCATACCAGAAAAGAGGAATACTATAGACCAATTTCATTCTAAAAGGTTTTTGAAATATTTTCAGAAAAGTACTTAATCATGCCCAGTTGTGATTAATTAGCAATGTGAAGCTGGTTTAAAACTAGAAAATAATCAGGGGTGGGGGGCACTGGAGCAGTGGCTCAGCTGTTACAGTGCTTGCCTGGCACAGGCGAGGACACAGGCTTGAACCCCAGCACCACATACACAACTAAGTGTTGGAAAAACAAAAATCAGATGAGAAAATTCTCTCTCTCACTTTCTGCATCTCTCCCTCTTAAAAAAATAAATAAACTAGAAAAAAAATCAACCAGCACAACTCACTATATTGATTGAATAAAGAGACATACGACCATTTCAGTGGATGAAGAAAAATCACTTTTAAAAATTCACCATTTATTGTTGATGAAAATACTAAGTTAACTGAAAAACTGAGGGAATTTTCCTAATCTAATATAGTAACTTCAAAAACTTAGATCAATCATCATGAATAATTATGAATTGAGTTTTCCTTTGAGAGTGAAGGCAAAGCAATTTTGCCTAGCAATGTTATTTTTACAAAACATTGTGTTAATATCCTAGTTAGTTATAACAAAGATGAAAATAAATATTACAAGAATTGGAAAGGAAAAAATCAAAACTAATTTTATTTGTAGATGATATGATATGACTGTATAAGACGTAAATCTAAAAGAACTGGTTAGCAAATTATTCATCAATATTTCTACATATAAAATTTATGTAAAGTTTATTGTATTTTTATTGATGCAACATGTATTTTAAAAAGAAAATTTAACAATGAATTTAAAGGAACATCAAAAAGTCAAGTACCTATCAATATTCTAGTAAAAGATATGAATAATATTTTACTGAGTGACACTCAAGAAAGCCTGAAATATTAGAAAAATATACCATGTTCATTGATTGGACAAGCCAATGTGTGGAATAAGAAGCTTATAAATTTTATATGGAAATGCATAAAATCAATATAACCTTAGTAATTCTTGAAAGGAAAACAAGAAATGAGAATTTACTCTTACTATTTATTATGAAGTTCCACAATAAAATATAGTAATTAAAACTGTCAGATTGGTTTATGGTAGACAAATCAAGTGACTGTGGGATCAATGCCACAGTTATCAGTGCAATAAATAGAAATCTTTGAAACAGACCTGCAGCTGTTGGAATCTTTGATATAGAATAGAGTACAATATAGCAATGGGAAAGAACTGGTCTTTTTTAATAAATGCTGCTGGGAATATTGGGTAGTCATAGGGAAAAAATTAAATTGGGATCCTATATAACATTACATGCAAAGCCAATTTCAGATGAATTACTAACTTAAATGTAGAAAGTAAATATTTGAAACTTTAAGGAGAATTTAAGAGATTATGTTCATAACCTTACTCTAGGAAGATACACAAAAAGCACTAATCATAAAAGATAGTTGGTTGTATGAGAGTTAATTACACCATTTATCAAAAGAGGAACTAGCAAAATGGAAGAGAGTCATAAAATGGAAGACATTTGTCATCTACATAACTGACCAAAAAAAGACTTACCTACAACATATATAAAAGATATAAAGCAGTAAAAAATGAAAACTAAATTATGCAGCCTTAAATAGGTATTTCACTTTTGCACAAAAATGCAAATATTTTCATAACACTATTTTTAGAATAGTCAAAAATAAATGACAGCTCAATGTTGTTCATTTGCAAAATACACAAATTATGGTTTTTCCCCCAATGGATTGTATGTACTAATGATAAAGAACATATTGTACCTATCATCAAAAAGAAGAAAAAATTTAAATATACTGAGTGAAACACAAGAATACCTACAATGTGTTGCCATTACATAAAGCCAAATCTAAAGTCCACCATACTCAAATGCACACAAGTGTCAGATTGGCAGTTACCTCTGTATACAGTTGTTGGAAAGCAGGGTAATTCATAGGAGTATATTCTCAAGGAGCTTTGGCACTGCCCTTAGTAACATTCTATTTTTAAATGTGGGTCACAATTACACCAGGTTTTGACTAAGTTTTATTCATTATATGTATCTTTACATTTTTGCATCTTTCTGTTACCTTTCAAAATTGTAACAAAAGTTGGGGGAAAATGAATAAAATGATGATTCTGAGCTTAAAACTTTTAAATTAAAGCAGGATCTGTTTAAAGGGAAATGCACAGTCTTATTGGGTAGAGAAGATAAGACTTCAGGGTCTTAAGGGTGATTACTACTTCACCAAGCCTGAATACATTTAATCAGGAAACCCTGAGAAATATCAAGAAAAGAAGGCTATGTAGAAAAATATCTGCAGCCTTCTGAAGTGTTTTGTGATAAGAATAAATTCTTTTTGGCAAATAAATCTCTATTATCATTATCCCTACTCTATTTGTGGATTCTCTATTTCCTCATATCTTTACTCTCCTGTGAATAAAAAAAAACACAATGCAAACTTCAAAGTTTTAATTTAGCTATTATTGATTTCCTCTCAATCCCTCCTTGTTATTCTCCTGAACTTCCATTTCTCATTAAACCTTGTTTAGGGTCAGAAACATTCCATGTAAGACCTGCCCCATTGTAGTGAGATAGTTTTCTGCAAGACGACACTGCTTCCAATTATTTCAGTAGTTAGAGACATCATCTTAAATTAATTATGCTGCGGTGGATATGTCTGTCATCTCTCCAAACTGAAGGCTGATGCTGAGGATTTATGGCTGTCTGTGTCCCCCAGATTCCTAGTCTGCAGGGCATCTTTATCAGGAGCCTGGGAGTTATCTTCTGAAGTCCAGATACAAGCTCGCCTGCTGTGCTTCCTGGTGGTGAGGCAGGCTGTTACTAGTCCCAAGGACTTTTAATTCCATTTAAATTTGACTTTTTTCAACCCCAATCTAAATCAGTGTGAAAGTATGTTTCTTAAAAAAAAAAATAATCATTTTAAAGAACTGATTAAACATTTAATAGAAGCATTTCTGAGTAGTCCTATGCTTTGTTTTCTAGTGAATCATTTCAATATGGAAGTATGTTTGACTTTATAATGCCATACTTGTGCATAGTTGAAAGTTTACAGAGTAATTTTACTTATCCCTACAAAACCTTAAAAGCCAGGCAAAATGTCACACATTAACTTTTCAATTTATAATAGCTTTAAGTACCTAAGGGAATTTAAAAAAACATACAAATGGAATGAAATATTATAGGGTACCTTAAGTGATTGCTAGATTTGTTGTATTAATAAATAGAATAATAATAGCATTTGAAAATTGAACTTAAAAACAGAGGGCTAGATTATTTCTTCTGTTAAAAGTTGAATATTGACTTCTAAAGACCAACTAACCACTGAGAAATCTTTTCTGCACACAAAATGTACACTTGAGGACATTAAAAAAGTCCTTGAGGAGTATACCTGCAAAAGGTTCTAAATATTAGTATCATGATTATGAGGCATATATATGAATTACTCGAATTCATAAGGGAAATAAGTAATCAGTGTTTATACTATCATGTAGCACAGCCTTAGTAATAGTATGTATTCAGTAATTATGTAAAAAAGATTGAGTAAGTGCTCAATTGTTTGGTTTAGGAATTGTATATATAGGAATGCTAGGGATAAGATAGTCATTGTGATAAAGCTAATCAATAATGCTTTGTGCAGCTATAGTACAACCACAACAAAAGACAAATTACGCATATTCTCTAGGGACTTTATTAAATAAACAAGGGAAAATAATATGAGTATAGATGCAGAGTAGGAAATAACAGTGTCATATTTAAGGGATAGCAGATAAACTAGCTATCTTTTGGAGAGAAATTAAGAGTGTATACATTCAAGTTATAAATAAAACTCAACTCTAAAGTTTCTTCTATAATAATGAAATTCATTTTTTGAAGTTTTAATAATCTTTTTAAGATCTAATAATTTGGGCTCTGTCCCCTTCCCCCACTCTGGGGGAAGTCTGCTCTTTTCCCTGTGCTTTACATAATAAAACTTGTCTACTACGCTTGAAAAAAAAAGATCTAATAATTTCTGACAGTAGTCTAGCATATTTCAAATGTATAGCAGCCAGTCTCCAAGATGGTCTCCAGTGGTCCTCACCTTCTAGTGTCATGCCTTTGAGCAGACCATTTCTATCCAGAATCAGGGCTGTGTTGTGTGACTAATGGTTTATGGTGCAGGTGATGTTATTTCCAAAATGAGGTAGCAAAAGACACATGACTTCTACCATAGTCTCCTGAATCACTTTCTCATGAGAGGGAAGCCAATCATAATGCTGTGAGAACAATCAGGTAGTTTTACGGAGATACCAACTGAGGTCTTCACCTAGAGCCAGCACCCAACTTGCCAGCCATTGAGTGAGCCACATTGTAAATGGATTCTGCAGGCACGTGATAGCTAATACAGCCATAATCAATTAAAATTTTAATACATTCAAGGTTTTGACAGAAATGTGATTGACATTCAGGTGATATGAAACAGAACACCTTCTATCAAAGGCATTTTTCAAGTTGCAGGGCAAATTGTCTCAAATTATATCCATGGTAAATATTCAATATTGACTGAATTTCATTGATCAATTATTTAGTTGCCCCATAATGAAGCCAAAAATTTCTTTAGAATTATATGTCTTGCCCATTAAATTAAACATTCTATAATTCACTATTGAAGAAAAAATGCAGACAGAATCAGAATGATACTTCATTACCTTTTCTTATACTATGTTGGTAATAATGCAAGCAATAAATCTTATAAGCAAAACAAATTTATTTTGTAATTTCAAGACAGAAAATTAAAAACTTGAACACTGTAATAAATCATGCTGTTTTCATGACTGATATGTTTTACATATGGGTTTGGTTTACAAATATAATTTGTATTTCTGGAGGTGACTATATGAGAATTTATCCATTTTTGTTCTCTGAATATTAAGAATTTAATTATTGGATTTTTTTAATCTAATGAAAAATCAAAAATTTATAGTAAAATTATCTTTTACTTTCTTTCACATATTAGGAAATTAAGATAAAGAGACAAATGTAAAAGTTGAAATTAGGAAAGAATTAAATTTAGTTTAAGACATAGCTTCTTTATATTAAACATTAAGTCTATCTAAATACTTTTCCTTCTCCTCCCAGAACTCAATTTACACCTTTAAACACATTAGTTCATTTTCTTTGACAATGTTGCTCTTGTTTAAAATTCAAAGACCAAACTGAACTCATGCTATAATAAAAACTCAACCATTATTTAAATAACTAACAATAGTTACTTCAAATATTTTATATATCATGATCTCATCACTACGGTCCCCTTTGAAAGTAAGTTTTTAAAATAAGATATTATATTAATTATGCATTTTTAAACTAGGGTTTTTTCTTTGACTTTACATCATTTCCTGATGTATTTATTCTTATGCTATTTTACTAAAATTTTTTATTTTTTGCTTTGTTCTTTTTTTACTTTATTCCTTCTGACCTTTATCCTATGAATAAATAATTTCTCTAATTACTTCTTATTTTTATGTTGTCATTTTCTTATTATTGTTGAAGATATTTAAAATGCAGTCAGTTTACTCTGCTTTAAAAATTGATTTGAATTATTCTTTAAACATAAAGGTCAGATTCTTCTGAAAGGCTGTGCTAAATCTTTTCCTAGAAGCTGTCATTTACAAACTTATAGTTTAATCTGCTTTGTTGGTAGTAATGTCATATGAAATAAAAATCAAAAGCCTTACTCAAGCCTAACTAAATTATTGTAGACCCTATGTCTACTTTTTTACATAAATTATTTTCTCCCCATAGTTTTTTGAGACATTCAATTGTTAGCAATCACCTACTCAGCCCTTACTTACTACCTGTATTATTCATCCTTATAACAATGCTAGCTTTGGGGTCTTTTGGCTTTGGACATTAAAGGTAGTTGGAATAATGCATGCATTTAGAATGAGAAAACAAAAGAGAGAAAACGAGCATGGTTGACTTTCTGTCTATGGACAAACTGTATTGGTATATTTTAAATGTCCTTCATGACTGATGTGGTAACTTACAAGTCTCTACCTAGAGCAATATTGTCAAAGAAAAGGAACTAATGTGTTTAAATATATGTTTAAAGGTATACAACTTGGGGTGGGGATTTAGCTTAGTGGCAGAGCGCTTGCCTAGCACCCACAAAGGCCTGAGTTCAGTCCTCAGCCCTGAAACTGGTAACACTTCAGATAATTTAAGCATAAATAGCCATAGAATTAAATACCATTGATCCAAATCTTTATTATGCTCTGATCTCCTCGGTGAGAACATGTATGCTTGGTGTTTCTATGTTTTTACCATGTCCCAACATTCACTGATTTATTTTTTAGCAATTAAAGAGCAAGACTCAAGCATGAAAGCATCATACTTACGGTATTCATCAAGAAGCCAGGGACTGTTTTTCATAGTATTTATTTTTATGGTTATTTCTATTAAGATCAGCAACCCTATTTTATATTGCAGTAATATTATAACATTAAAATATCTAGGTCTATTATCATGTTTTAAATCTGGATAAGGTGTAACATCATACAACCTAAGGCATTGGTAGAGATGTATTGGGAAGGGGGGATTGGGATAAGGTAGTGGGTAATTGAGGGGGGTTCTTGCAGGTAAGTCTAATTTTTAGAATTTATATATATTATATTATTTTGTTAGAAGCTTGTTTGATTGTTCAACAAATAAATTTCTGACTAAAATTTTAAAAAATATTCTAAAGTGAATTGAATTTTTAAAAATTTTAAAATTAAAAAAATTTAAGTTGCTTTTAAGAAAAAGAGTAAGAAGATAATAGTAGATGCAAGATATGAAAAAACTCATAGGGGGGGTCCAGGAGTGAATGAAAGTTTAAACATACATTTCTGGAAATTAAATCTTAAGAGGTTGCTATAGCCAAGTTTGGCATTTCCTTTTCTTTTGTCAGCTTTTTTTTTCTCACTAAGAGATTGCTGAAATAGATAAGAGTTTTGAGGACACTTTGATAATTGGAGAAATGACTCTTCTGAACTTATCAAATACATTTTACCTTAACCTTTATCAGCAAGAGGCTATAAAGAGTAATATTTTCAAATGTTACAGTCTTGCTAGACATAAGAAAAATGCCAATTACATAGGAAATGCCTCATGAATTATTCCCAGATTTTGAAGTGATCCCATATTTTTTTAAAAAATCATAAATCCAAATTCTTCCAGCATTCAACACTATGGAGGTCAAAAAACAACAGAGGTATGTTTACGAATAGTAATTAAAGGTCAGAAATGATGATTAGCAAATAAATTAAACCCAGACATTTATGTAAGTATGACATTCAACAGTAAACCATGTGTTCAATATAAATTCAATAGAATTCTATTTTAGTAGATGATAATTCTAGTTTGAGTTAGAATAATTGTAGTATTATGAAAATTCTGTTCATTTGAGCATAACTTATTTATATCTTGACTAGTATCAAGTACCATACTGGTAGCTGAAGATGCACTCTACTCAAAGGAATATCAATACTATGGAAATTGTTTGAAAATTTGATCATTCTTTTATATTTTAATAATTGTAAATTCATAAATGTTTAATTATATAGAGTATTATATTTCTGAGGCCTAAAGGATTAATTGTACATTGATAGCAACATAATATTACATCTATTGACAGGTAATATGGTTTAATGGGGTACTGCTTTTGAATAAATAGGTACGCTTGAGTTGAGAAACAAAAGTATGCAGTAACTTCTTTCTGTCTTATTTATGTCTGTTACTATGTTGGGCACATAAATTGAATTATTCTAGTGTGAATTTGTCTCAACAAATAAAAAAAAATCTCAAGCGTTATCCCTGATCTTCTGGTAGTGTTCACACTTAAAATCTTATAAAATACTTTTTACCTAATATTGGTGATATCTCAGATTCAAGTAATTATCACTGCTTTAGAGTATATTTGTTCTGATTATCTTGCCATACTTGTCTTTAAAGACAACATTGTCAGGAATAATTTGCTACAGAAAATTGTATAATTATCTTCTACTTCACAGACACATGATTATGACCCAGAGAGTGGAGTTCAAGTTTGGTTAATGATGTTCAATGAAATAAACAAAACTATTTTATATAATTAAAATATCACCTATATATCTCCACTTTTTAATGTTAAAACATGGGTCAGACTGAAGGCTTTTCCTATGCTCTGGGAGAAATGCTCCAAATTGTTGTGACTCTCTTTGACAGAGGAAGGATGGCATTGTCTTGTTTGCCTTTCTTTCCAACTGTGGAATCCATCATTTCTTGTACTTCTTTTAGTTCCTTATGACATGTTGTTTAACTTTAGCATTAGAAAGAACCAAACTGTAGTTCCCCTTTCCTTCATGCATGCCCAGAAAAATCCATTTGGTTGGTATTCTCAGGCTTTACCAAAGCAGGAGAGTTTACATCAGATAGATGTGAAAACTCAGGAGTTTTAGATACTCTTCTTCTTAAGTCTTTTGAATGTTCCTTTCTTGATCTTTTCCTTTTTCTTTTTCCACACATCCTCAAGGGTTAAAAAAAAGTTTTATTTTCTCCGAGCAATTCAGTTGGTTCTAGCTATTTCTCTTACACTGAATCCTGAACATCCTTTTAAATTGTCAAAGCTATCTCTTAAAAGGGTATACCTGACCATGTGTTCTTAGATAGGCATCATTGTCTTGGCATTTAGAAAGGGATCTTGGAGTGGTTCATTTTTCTAGTTAAAATTGTCTGGCACTATGGTTCAATAGGGCACTACTTTTAAATAACCAGGCACACTTCAGTTGACTGAGAAGCAGAAGTACACAGGAGGATTTCTCATCCACCACTGTCAGTGAGTGCATATTTGCCAACCAGGCTCTGAAAACATATTCTGCAAATGTATCTATTGCTTATTACTAAATAAAAAAGTATATTTTAATGCTCAGTGTAGGCTCGCTCTTTCTCCAAGGCCTGTGACTGTCCCACAACATGCGGAGTTATTTTTAAATGTCTTAGATGTAATTAACCTAACATAAGTAACTCCTTTGATGGCATCATAATGGAAAAGTTCAAAATGTTTTAATTTGGAAAACACACCATAAAAAGCTAATCTCTAAAATCTGAAAGTAGGAAATCATGACTTCTCTATTCTTGGATAACAGGATGTGTTCCTGCACAGCATGTGGCTAAGAACAGTTTTTCCACCTCTTATGTGGATAAATTGTAGGGGAACAGATTCAGAGAAAGAAAAGATATATTTTGCTCGGCATTTACTGGAATCAAAGGGCTGTAAATCCTTTGCTCTATAGGTATTTGCTCTTTTTTAATTAAAAAATATGAGTCATGGATGTTTAAAGAGATTCCCTGACTATTTGCAGGAAATGAGTAAGATCTTAAATTCTGACTCAGTCCTGTGATGCTATATAAAACATTGGGAGAAATTAATTAAACTTTACTGTTATTGATAACTGATTGCAGATCCACAAAGAAGAGTTCCTCCAACTTTCTGAAGACAAATAACTTCATTCACATGAAAAAGTTTTGAACCCCCCCAGTAAAATAATTGCACCCAATGATTGATGAGAAAGAAATAACATGCTACTATTTAGAAATTTTTAAAAATGTGACTTTATTTATCACAGTAGAGACCATAGGTTTTTTTGAGCAGTACCATAAATGTATGAATCAACTTATCAGTACACAGACAATAGTAGCATGAATATAAATGCAAATATCCCAGAAGTATAGGGCTTACACACTGCAAAATTGTAGTAACTCCTTCTACCACTGTAGAAAACTGATTTCTTAGTTCTCATTTTTTATTCTATAATCTTTGTTTTCTACTATTATAATCAATTTCTTGGAAAGAATGGTATAAAGATATTAGAAAAATGAATAATGGAAATAATTTATAAAATCTAGCAAAATGGTCATTAAAGTAAGGTCATAATTAAGAGAATAAGATTACAATTTGAGAAAGTGCATAAAGTTTTCTCAGAAAATTTTTCCTGGACTGAACCTATTGATTGTGTTAAAGATAACTTTCTTACAAGTTCACTGAATATGTAGGGGCAATATTATTGAGTAATATAAATTTATCTGATCTAGTAGCAGAACTCTGAAGTGGACTCAATTTTTATTAGGATAAATTCAAATATAACCAACATGTTAGCTACACTACTAATTTTTAAAATATTTTAATCTTTAGATCTGCACAAAACTCTATAAAGTATGTTTCTATAAGACTAAAAATTGAGGTTGTACTAATTAATTTGCATCACTATAATAAAACATCTAAGGCAGCTAGCTATATAGACATAAAAGGTATCATCAGCCCACAATTTTGGAGGTTCTAGGCCATGGTACTGATGTCAGTTCAGTTACCAGCTGTGTCACATTGTGATATATAACAAAGTAAGAGCACCAGAAGTAACAACTACATACTTTTCAATCCAGGAGCAGAGAGAGGTGAGTCCAAGTTCAGGCTTTTATAAGGTAAGAAGTACCTTCTGAGCACAAACTCCTAATGACCTAAGAATCTTCCACTAGGTCCCACCTCCTAAAGTTTCCACTCTCACCCAGTAGCACCACCCTCAGAACAAGGATTTAGCATGTAGGCCTTTTGAGGATATTCAACATAGCAGAGGTTAAACGGGTAAAGTAATTTACTTAGCTGATATGTGGTGGGGTCTGGATACAAACTGGGTTTCATGGCCCTAAAGCCCTGCTGTTATCCATTTCCTGCATTAGGCTGCCCCTTGCTTTCTTTCTTGGTAAATAATTTTTGAGTGTCTTCTATTCATAAATAACAGATATAAATAAATAATGCGCTGAGAAATTCACTTCCTGCTATAGTTAAAACCCTTGTATGTGATGTTTCTTATCTCTTGCTGCTCTCAGAAATTTTTCTTTTCTTTGCCTTTGATTTTTTATAGGTTTTTTATATATGTCAGTGAATTCTTCTTGTCATCAAATTTCATCACAAATCTCTAAATTTCCTGTATGTGGACATTGGTGTCAGTTGACAAATTATGGAAGTTTTCAGCCGTTACTTATTTAAATATGCTTTCTAGTCCTTTTTCTCTTTCTTCTCCTTCTTAAATTCATATTATATATGTATTGAGTCTCTTGATGATATATTATGATCTCTGTAGACTTTCATCATCCATTTTTATTCTTTTATCTTTTTAACTCCTCTAATTGGATACTGTCAAATATTTTGTTTTTGTGATCATTGATTCTTTCTTTAGTTTGAGCCCAATGTTGAAACTTCCTGGTACAATTTTTTTTTTAAAGAGAGAGGGACAGTGAGAGAGACAGAGAAAGAGAAACAACTTTATTTAGTTTTTCACATGGCCTTAGTTGCTCCAACACTTAGTTGTATACGTGATGCTGGGCTTTGAACCCGGGTCCTTGTGCTTGCCAGGCAAGTGCCAAAACCACTGAGCCACTGCTCCAGCCCCCTTGGTACATGTTTTCAGGTAAGTCATAAGGCTGTTCATCTCTGGAAGTTCTATTTGGCATGCTGCTGCTGTCAACATTTCTGCGGCTGTTGCTGCTGCTGTTGCTACTGATTCCATTTCTCTGTCAAACTTCTCATTTTGTGCATTGTTTTCCAAATAGCCTTTAACTTTTTATGAATCTATCCTTGTAGCTCCCTGATCTATAATAAAAGAGTTGTTTTGAAGTATTTTTCTGTCATTTCATATATTTTCCTTTTTGGGGGGTCCATTATTGGAGTTTTTTTCTTGTTTTTGTTTTTTGAGGGATTATGATTTCTTGGATTTTTATAATCCTTTTGTCCTTGCATTAGTGTCTATGAATCTGAACAGTCAGCCACCTTTTCTGGCTTTATAGGTTTTCTTTGGCAGGGAGAGATATTTGCTATTTAGTTTATGCTGTGATTCTGGATGTACCAGCTAGCCACAACTCTGGATAGGTAAAGATTGTTCTCTGGATGTATAATCTGCTGTTTTTGCTCTAAATTTGAAAAGGGGAGCTGGCTGGGTGCTATCTTCCAATGAAACCACTGGCTAAGTTCTGAGTTATTGGATGGGCACTACAATCTCTTCAGGTTGGTTCAGGCCACAGAATGTATTCCAGGACAGGTACCTCTGCCACATGAATTAAGGCGTAAGACAAGGTTGTGGTATGTTTCCAAACTTAAGTGGAATTGCTAGATAGCAGCCATTTTGCTCAGTAAATGCATAGTGGAGGTCTGTCTCTCTGCATATGTGAGATTTTGGAGTGAGCTTTGAGACTGCACTGAGCACTATTTTAATTCCCAACTGTGGCTGATCTAGTCCTTGCTCTCTGCTAAAATTTGCTATGGTGATAATATCCCTCCCCAGAAAGGATCTTGGGGAGATGGGCTTAATGGTCACCTGAAACACTAGGTATGGCATAGCTAGTTCCTTGGAAAAACAATAATAATTAAAACAGAATTATACTGGCATAAAAATAGACTCATCAAAACATGGAACAGGACAGCATCTAGAAATGAACACAGATGTCATGATCAATTCATTCTCAATAAAGGTGCCAAGTAAACACACTGGGAAAAGGGTAGCTTCATCAATAAATGATGGTGGGAAAATTAGATATCAATAGGAAAAGAATAAAATTGGACCTTTGTCTTATACTTTACACAAAAATCAATTCAAAATTGATTAAAATTAAAAACAAGGTCTGCAACCGTGTAACCATGAGAAGAGAGGATTCAGGGAGAACTATAGGACAATAGTGTAATCAATGATTTTTAAATATATATTTGACCCCAAAAGTGCAGGTAACAACAACAAAAAATAGACAAATAGTATTACATCAAAAGAAAAAGCTTCTGCATAACAAAGGAAACAAGTAACAGAGTGAAGAGACAATTGACAATATTGGGATAAAATATTTGCAAACCATATACATAAGGGATTAATATCCAATAAATATGATGAACTCAAACAACTCTATAGAAAGAAAACAAATCATCTGATTGGAACTTGGGCAAGGTGCCTGAATAGACACTTCTCAAAAGAAGACATACAAATGGCCAACAAAGACATGCAAAAATGCTCAATTTCACTAATGACTAGAGAAACAAAAATCTGAACATGACTTACAAGTTCATATCTGTTAGAATGACTGCTAGTAAAAAGATAAAAATGTTGAAGAGGATGTGAAGAAAAGGAAACAAGTTTACACTTGGAGGGGATGTAAACTAGAGTAGCTGCTACAGAAAATGGTTTGAAGGTTCCTCAAAAAACTGAAATAGCAGGCTGGAGCGGTGGCTTGGTGGTTACAACGCTTGTCTGGCATGCGCAAGTACACGGATTCAAACCCCAGCACCCACATACACAACTAAGTGTCGGAGCAACGAAAGCCATGTGAAAAACTCAATGAAAATTGATTCTCTCTGTCTGTCTGTCTGTCTGTCTGTCTCTCTCTCTCTCTCCTTCTCTCTTAAAAAAAAAAAGAAAGAAAGAAGAAAAGTAAAATAGCACTGCTATAGGATCGAACAAATCCACTACTGACTATATATCTATAGGCATTGAAATCAGTGGATCAAAGAGACCCCTGCATCTATTATTGTTAATTTTCTTCATTTTTGCCATTCTGACTGGCGTGAGCTGCTGGAGGGGCTGTGGAGAGATAGGCACACTAACACACTGTTGGTGGAGCTGCAGACTGGTACAGCCCCTTTGGAAAGCAGTGTGGAGAATCCTCAAAAACTTAGGAATGAGACCACCATATGATCCTGCTATTCCACTCCTGGGTCTCTTTCCAGGGGACTTAGAATCAGCACATTATAGTGACACAGCAATATCTATGTTCATAGCAGCTCAATTTACAATAGCTAAATCATGGAAACAACCCAGATGTCCCTCACTGGATGAATGGATCCAAAAGTTGTGGTACATATATACCATGGAATTTAACACAGCAATTAGAAACAATTATTTTGCAGCCTTTGAAGGTAAATGGATGGCTATGGAAGAAATTATGCTGAGTGAAATCAGCATAACCCAGAAAACCAAGGGTCGAATGTCCTCACTCATCTGTGGAGGCTGGAACTAGACCCTGGCCGTTAAGAAAGGAGGTCAATTATCAGGTGTTAAATCCAGATATCATGTAATGTTACACAACCTAATACTTTTTTTAGAGATGTTGTGGGAAGGGGAAGGGAGGGATAAGGGTGGGTAATTGGGGGGGTACTCTTGGGGGTAAATCCAATTTTCAGACTCTATATACATATTATGTTATTTTGTTAAAATTTGTATGATTGTTCAACAAATAAATTTCTCAATAAAAAAAGTAAAAAAAGAGTTTATTGAAGAGCAATTCACAGACTCAACCCATGTCCATCAATAGACGAATGAATAAAATAATGTAGAACATAAACACATTGGAATAAAATTCAGTCTTCAAAATTAAAGAAATTTTGTCACTTGTATCAACGTGACTAGAATTGAGAACATTATGCTAAGTGAAATAATTCAGGTACAGAAAAACAAACATCATCATCTCATGTATATGTGGAGTCTAAAACAATTATACACAAAGCGGAGGTAGAATGGTGGTTGGGGAAATGGAAAGAAGATGTTCAAAGACCACAAAGCTTCAAAACAACAGGAAGAATGAGATACTTTTTATTTGCCGGATATTACACAGTGTGGTAAATACACTAATGTTCTCTCCAAAAATCAGTATAAGTAAATTTCCAAGGTTTGTACCACTAAAAGGATATGAGATACCAATGTGTTAATTAGCTTTAGTTATTTCACATTGCTTTTATAAATCATAACATCAGTTTTGCACACCACAAATACAATATAATTTGTCAATTTATAATTCCAGCAAGAAAGGATTCTCTTTGACTTTTCAGAAGACAGAAAGAACTTTTTTCAGTTTTACCCTTTCATAACTGAAAGTAGTCTTTCAGCTGATATAAATTAAAGCATATTTTAAATCAAGTAGATAATTTTTCTTTCCACTTAGAGAAAGCAAAAATAAAGTATATGATTGACAAGATATCTTAAACTCAGCCAAATGTAATTTTCTAGGTCATTCAGGTGTGCAAGTCACTATTCCAAACTAACGTGGTGTGCTAATCACATGGAAGGTTAGACCTTCCTTGTTTCTGGGGAAATGCTCAGGAAAGTCCATAGTTTAAGATTCAAGGCTATTTTCTAAGTTCAGAGGAAAGCTAGGGGAGGCATTTGAGAAGAACTGCACTCACTTCTATCGTCACCTGCACTGGTCCCAGAGGAGGGACAAAGCCATGCTGCTTCGCCCGGAACTGAAAGGGCAACCAAACCGATCCCCGTTTCCAGTCAAGCAGTGAGCCCCAGAGGCTTGCCTGTGGAGTTAGCTGGTGCCCACAGGGACATGCTGAGTCTCAGCATCTTGTTTCTGTGGCAGATACCTTGAGAGCTACAGAAGCCCATTTTCTCTCAGGACTCTGAACTGCACGGAGGAAGGAATCTTGGAACAGTTATCTAAAACCCCAGGAGAATTCCCAGGATTTTCTTTCCCTCCCACCCCTACCCCTATGAATTTTAAACATAGGTTTTTCCTTTTTGTAGCTTAAGGAGTTGAAATTCATCAGTCGTACCTTGGATATTATATAAAAATTATCCTTATAATAAAGCCCACAACCTATAGATATGTCATTAGCGTGGAACATGATCTTTAAACAATCACCAGCTTGTGAAGGAAAAATAATTAGCGTTGCCCCACAATATTGAATGTGACACCTGGGTGAGTGGAAGCAATTTGCCTGGTCCCCGTGCGTCCATTTGTCAGCCAGAACCCCTCAGATTCTCAGGTCCATTTTGCAGATATTATTGTTTTCTGTTTAACAAATTCACCAATGCAGTGCTGCCTTCCTGTTCTCCCCAGAGGGGCCAGGTGGCTGAGACACCTGTCCACACTCAGAGCCCGCCAGGCTTGGCACTCCCTCACCACCTCACAGATGGCTGGAAACCTGAGGAGGTGCCTCATTTCAGGGCAGTTTTCCCCTCTATTATGAATATTTTTCTTTCTATGAGAGTCAAGATTTTCACGTTACTTATTCCACAAAAGTCATTCCACATGGGTAGCTTAAGCATTCTCAAAACTTTGTGCTTTCTATAGTTTTTTTTTTTTTAGCTTTAATTGAAAATGTACTTTAAATTTAAAATGTTACTTTTGGAAATTTGTTGCTAGCTTTGATGTTTCATTAAAATCAAGATTTCCTTGTTTTCCTCCCCCAAAAGATCATGCTTCTAAGTGTCTAACACCTTATAGATAGCTCAGAGGACATGTGCATTCCACATGCCCGAATGGCAGAGATGAAACTAAAACCAGATTTTTCTATATCATATAAAAAAGATTACTGAAATGGAAATCAAACAGAATTTTCTACTAATTGGTGCTATGATCTTTTGAAGCTACCTTAAATTCATACATTTTCTAAACAGAAAAACTCACAGATTGTGCTATATCAGGAAGCAAAAAAAATTTTTCAGGAAACAAGATCTTTCTTTTTTAGAAGTCAATTTCTAGTGTACTTTAGATGTAGGCTTGATAGAAGAAAGATGGTCTACTGCCCAACAGGCAAAAGGTAACTGAAGAGTTGCTCATCATAAGGATGAATGAAATTCTAATTCCTGGATGGTATTTATGTCTCACAGAAAGTACAAACCATGACTAAAAATGACTGGCTATCTTGATCATTTGAAAACAGGAGAAAATATATTTGACTTCTAGCTATAAGCTAAATTATCAACGACAAAATAGGCAAGTTCTTATGAAAGGTCCTGTAAAGTATTATATATAAACAGTTGGGAATTTCATATGTTAAACATCAGAGGATGCAGAGCTATTTCAGGATCTATGAAAATATTGTAATAACTCTACTGTATAATGTTCATAATTAGAATATATGTGCATATACATATTTTGCATGTTTCAAAAAGCTAGAAACAAAACCAAACAAAAAATAATCATCCATGAAAATGCAGATAATTCTTCATCCTTTGATAGAATGGAAAACTAGTGTTACAGTATCCCTTGAGCTCTCCAAGTGTCAGGGTGGGAAGTGGGGTGCAATCAGGAGAATGTACCATCTGTTGCTCTCACAACATCCCAAGAGCAACACTATCTAGTTTAGCACAGCAAAGCCATGAGGTTCATGTTGCCTTGTTAAATTTATCTTTAATCACCTTGGAGATAAAGAGAGGCAAAAATGTCATCTCACCATATTCTATGACAAGAAAGACACTTCAGAATAAAGTCACTTTCCTCAATAATTTATTATGCAATGAAACCAAACCTAGAGGGAGTTTATAGATACTACAGAAAGAATAGCTGGGGGCTACTTGCATCTCAATCAATAAAACCTTCAATCCTGTTGGCTGGAATAATTTTTTACCATCACATCATAAGAGAAAATTTCTAGTAGCAGAATAGTGAAAACCCCACTATTTTTATTTTTTACATCAAAATAATTTTAGTCAATGGGAAATTTCCTTCAAAACTTTAAGTTTAATATGGAAGTATTGTATGTGCATGTGTGTGTACACAAATGTGTATTTAATAGCATGAAATGCTGGCCATTTTAAAAGAAAAAATAATGAGTTATTTTGTCTATTTCTTCATTATGAGTACATCAGGGAAAAGCATCTGCACATGTAGTCACTTCCTCCCTTTTTATATCACATCCTGTCAAAGGCAAAGAACAGATAGAACTGGGGAATGTAACTGTGTATATAATGCCACCTTTTGATGGCCAGGTAATGTGGTCATTGAGGGTGCATTCTCTTGAGTGTTGTCTGAATTAAAATTTCAACTATATCACTTTCCAGTGTAAAAGGTAGAATAAATATTTATCCTTCTTAAACCTCATTGGCTTCATCTGTAACATGGTAATCACAAGAGTGTGGGCCTCTTGGTGTCTTTATTGGGATTAAATTAAATAATCCACAGAATGTGCTTACACTGAATCTGGCACAGTTAATACTGGGTTGTTGTCAGTCCTTGCCAAAGATGACATGTTTCCTGCTGAACAGTATAAAGAACTAATAATGGAGATGTAATGAGTGCTGATGGATTAAGGTTTTACTCAGGAGAAATCATGGCCACCTGCATTTTCGAAGGTTAGGAGGAAGAGCCTGAAAGTCCATCTCAACCTCACCACATCAGTGGTTTGACATTTGCCAATTTGTAGTTTGCATCAAGTCATTTTATGGGTGTGAACTCATTGTGAGTCGAAGACTACAAGAGAGCAGGGGACATGGAAAACATAAAAAGGAGGGCTTGCAGTTTGATTCAACTGGTGTCTTCTCATTCTTTGCCCTACCTATTTCCCCATGATTTTTTCTACATTGGAATTTCTGTTTGGTTACTTCCCATGGCTCGCCATTGACTTGATAAAATCCAGAGTTCTGAGCTCAGTGTTCATGGCCCTCTGAAATCTGGCTCTAGTACGTTTTTAGACAATGTCCACCACATCCTTCCATAGCTCAAAGCAATCCAGCGAAATGGAACTATTCCCAGTCATTCCCAATACCTCTTGATTCCCCACTCCTGAGCTTTGCTCAGTCTTCTGCTCTGCCTGTGTGGACGTACAACTAGTTTATTGGGGTTTAGCTCCTATGTTAACTCTCTCATGAAGAACTCACTGTTCATCCCATGAAGGTAATCATCTTTTATTTTATAAACTTCTGCCCAATTTATTGTTTGTCCAGCAGCTTCCAAACTTTTAACTTGAAACACCAGAAAATATACATTTTGCATTGGCACACATTTCATGGAGACGTAGACACATGCTTACACCAAAACTTCATGAAGCAATACCCTTGTTATCTGCAATACCACTCTAATATCGTCTCTGTTGGCAAAAATACACTAGGAATCAATTTAAGAGAAAAAAGGCTTCATTTCAAAAAATAGAAACCGGCTCACAACACAAGACACATCCTTTGGTACAAAATGAAAGGGTGGCCTGAAGGAACAAGGGAGGGGCTGACATATAAGGAAAGTTCCCAGGGTTCCCACTCTTGTTCCTCCTATGTAAATGAGGGATGTAAATGTGTGAGAAATGCTCGAAGCTGATTCATTGGTTGAGGATCCCAGCTCATTGGTCAACTCAGGGTAGTGAAATGAGACTTTCTGGCACTTTTAACTTGGCAGTTAAAACAGGAACATGGCCAGGCAAGGGACTCAAAAAGTTTAGTCTGTGGTTCTTCCTGGAACAGTGAAGCTATGACACCCCCCCCACACACACACACACACACCAGTGACTATCAGGCTCCTTTCTCAATTTAGGACCAAGTAACCACTGGTTATCCTTCTTAGAAATTCTACTTTTCTGAAAGTTCACATTTCTCTCTCTCTCTCTCTCTCTCTCTCTCTTTTTCTATTTGGCAACATTTTTGACTGCAATCCCTTAGAGAGATTAAATTGTCCTTAATTATATCATCACCTGCAGCTTGAAAGACACTTGTCTATACAACAATACAGGATGCCTTATTTGTTGTGTACAACCATTATGTTCCCTACCAGATAAAAGCTACTTGAGGCTGATTATAATCATGAGTCTCATATAAGTCTTGGCCCAACACATCCTATGGAAGACAGAAAAGGAAAGAAGGGGGGAAGAGAGGGGAGGAAGGAAGGAAGGATCCATCTTTGAAGATTTAATTATGATCAGAAATTAAGATTGTTACTCTTTGGATGACAACAGATGGGGGGAGGGTCATTCAAGGTACTTAGAGGTGAATTTTCCAGTCTAAGTGGTATACTTCTTAGAATAATTTCATCAGTTTCAGTATAAACTTAAAATTGGTGTTACAACATGGAATCTAGGACTAAAAGAAAGATAGCTAGAATGAATGGCTAATAAAGAACAGATAAGCACACACTATGTTGCAGCTCCCTGCTGAATAATTGGGTGGTGAGGAGGGCAAGTCCCAAGGTGTGAAGTGCACTTCCAGAGATGAAAAACAAGCTTTTAACTTGATTTTCATAAAGCCTGTGAAAATGCACTTCTTTCATTTCTGTGCATGCTGAACATATCTCTATGTGCTGAAATATATCAAGCAATTTCTGTTTACTCTGTCTATAAACAAAGTCGGTGCTAAGAGCTAACGCTTCCAAGTTCCTCAGGGCTATAAAATGAAACAGAAAACATACTCTACCTCACGACACTGTGACAACTCCACCTCATTGCCAGATATTGACTTTTCTCAGATTCAAGGAGAACATTTTTAAATATAATTTAAATTTGAGAACTGACACTGATGATACATGTTCACTATTATGAGCTACCGACTTTGACTGGAATAGGAACATAAGCTTTTATTATTCGAAGTCCATCCTTTTAACTAGTGTTCTATGCTTCCTATGCTATGCTATACCTCACCTGTCTTTGCTGACCAGGTAATGACACGGAAAATAATGCATTTAATAAATTAAATACTTTTTTCAAGCCATTTATAGACATTTGTTTGCACATTTTGATGTTTTTAAGAGAAAGAGAGAGAAAAGAGAAGGAAAATGGAGAGAGAGTCAATTTTATTTAGTTTTTCATCTGGATTTTGCTGCTCTGACACTTAGTTGTGCATGTAGTGCTAGGGTTTGAACTCAGGTTCTCACGCATGCCAGGCAAGCGTGATACCACTGAGCCACCTCTCCTGCACCTGTACGTTTTGATTTTTAACAAAATAGTGACTATCCAGAGATGGCCAATAATATCCAGGATTGATTATGTAAATGATAATAAATTATACTAATTTTATGTGAAGCAAATCTTTTTTTTTTTTTGAGAAAGAGAGTTTTATCAAGTTTTTCTTGTGGCTTTCATTGCTCCGACACTTTTTTATGTAAGCAGTGCTGGGGTTCGAACCCTCATCCTCCCACATGCCAAGCAAGCATCATAACCACTGAGTCACCTCTCCAGGCCCTGAAGCAAATCTTTTGATAGAACACTGAGAGATAAATTCTGTGTATTTCAGTTTGAAACAACAATAATAAAGTGGCAATTTGGCCAACTCCACCTGCTATGGAAAATCAGTTTCCCTACATAATTCAATGACTGATTTAAGAATTATTATCAAAAGAAATATATAATATGGATTACAATTTACTGCTTGCATTTCCATGCCTTTGGATGCACAAACATGTTTGAAATTAAGAGAAATAAACAATTTCAAAATGCAGATTTATGGAGACTCCATCACCCAAAATTTAAACATGTAATTATTAAATTTCTTTAAGGATTATTAAGTTTATTATCTTTCTTGGAACTTACCTTTCCCTTGTATATAATACTTTTGTATTTTACACACATTTATGTATATATAGATATAGATATAGATTATATATCAATGATATATAAACTAATATTGACATTTTACCACTTAGTAACTTTGATGTGCTAAGAAAATATTTAATAAAGCATCCAGTGCCCATTTAATTACTTCATCTGGTTAGTTAGCTTGAAAATATTGTGAAATTTCAAATTTGCACTTTTATTCCTCATTATTTCAGTTATTATATAATGTCAGAACCACAGACTGATCCTGCCATTCATCCTGAAAAGTCACAACATTTATGAAAAGATGGGACAGTTGATGAACAAATACTGAGCTCATCACAACTAGAAAATTAGTCTCAAATCTGTCCTACTGACTGTGTTAGCAGTAATACATATTGTTTACTATACTCTGTTTAAATATACTAGCCTTGGGGCTGGAGTGGTTACAGCGCCTGTCTAGCATGCGCAAGTACACGGGTTCAAACGCCAGCACCCACGTACACATCTAAGTGTCAGAGCAACCAAAGCCATGTGAAAAACTCAATAAAAACTGATTCTATGTCTGTCTGTCTCTCTCTCGCGCGCGCAATCCTTCTCTCTTTAAAAATAAATAAATAAATAAATAAATATACTAATTTGTTGATTCGCAAAATAAATGTAAATGTTAGTGCATCTACTTTAGCATAATTCATTTTTTTCAGGTGCCACGAATGTTCTTACTCCTGCATCATCAAACATTTCTGCAATATACTCATCTGTAACAACAACAGACACAGGGTTATCAGCACATCTTGATAGCAAATCAACCAATGAAACATCTCCTACAGGTAAGATTAACTCTTAGTAAAGTTTAGTTTGTTAAACAAAATTAGTAGAATCTTGATAATTTGACACAAGGAAATAAATTAGAATCTTATATCTGATTGTTACAAATATCGATGCTGTTTCACTATTTTGAAGTTATTGTGTTATTCCGGTTGCATTCAGAATCCTAAGGTCACAGTGGGCTTCTTTGTTATTCTTTTGGATCATTCCTATTTAAGAATAATAATTTTGTGAATGTTACATACACAAATTTTATTTTTAGAAAAGAAAAAGGACCTAAGCCATAAAAATCTTTTTCTAGTATTACAATTTCCCACTTATGTAACATAGCCAACAAGGTGAAACTATATTAATAACATTGATTTTGTGGGGTGTACTGTTCTGATAAGAGATTTATTTTGTATGTTGCAGGAGCAATGCCATCATTATTGTTACTGTACTGAGTGACAACAATTATTCCACATTTTTTGCCTAGGTATTAAAGGAAACTACCATATAACCCATAAAAAAATTTTAAAGCCATTAGACTCATTCAGTTAATAACCAAGGGATTATCAATCCAATGAATACTGCAATCCACACAAAATAAGGTATATTCAGGTTTAGCAATCAATGAAGGAGGTTAGTCAATTGCCCACGGGCAAAAATTCTTATTAGAATACTTAAGTTTAAAGAAAGACTGTAAAATCAAATGCCTCAAACAAAGGAAAGTTCTGCTTCTGTTTTTCTCATCTCTTTGCTACTCTTTAATTTTTATTCTAAGACCACGCTCAAATACATGGAGGCCAACAAAGGCTAGTTCACTGGGCTGACCAGGGGGTGATTCTGAGATGTCAAGGATGTCATTTGATTCTACTAATTCTGCAACATTTGATTCTAAGATGAGAGCCAAACAGTCCTCCCAGAACTTCTCTATAATCCAGGAGAAAATACTACACAATGAGGGCAGCATGGGGATTTTATTACCAGAATATGGTACAACCTATATTTCCAACCAAGAGAAACTCCAAATGATACAGTTACAAAGACATGTCCACATGTCCTGCAGGCCTCCAGCCAAATCCTGCATACTGTGTTTTTAATTTAATTTTTAAAAATTTTTTAGTCCTATGTTCCCAGTTTTCAAGCACAGGCATTCTAGCACTTTTAAACATATGACTGTTTGCTTGTCTTTTTCTATGAGTTTCTAGCTGAGTCCTTTGCATAAATTGGCACTAGTTGAGTAGAAATTCAGTGTTTTTGCCATTAATAATATCATCCGTAAGAAATAGCACAAAGAAAGTGAATGCTGGTTTTGCATGCAGACCCCATAATTTGAAATTCCACAGTTTTTTATATTATCTACTTGGAATTTATGCTTTTGCAATGGGTGGATTTCTAGCCCTGCCTGTGAAGATCTGTAGTGAATAACAGCATCCAAATAATGATGCGAACTTTGAATATTACGTTAAGAGTCCATGAAACGGCAGAGATGGAAGTTCAATGAAGCAGTTCAGGCAGAGTAGTGATTTGTGATACTGGGAATGCATCTTAACTTGCTGCCTTGGAAGTGTTATATCTTTTTGTGTCAGGGCGTAAGTAAGAACATTTTCCTGGCAACTTCACCACTGATGGCTTTTGTAGTGGGACACTGAAGCACTCTTCTCTGAAGCAATTGCTTAGAGCACTTGAACTTATGTATCACACACACACACACACACACACACACACTCACACACACACACTCTTGCTAATTCCTTTTTTTAACTTCTAATGATCTTTATTACCCAGTTAGCCCCGATTAAACCCTGTTTTTTGTGGTATTCAAAGGTTCTCCAGATAAATTTTAAATTATTCATATTCAATTATAAAATTTTAATATGTATGCCAGATGAATTTTACTTTTTATTAATCTTTATTTTTAAATATTCAGCTACACTGAACATGTCCTCAAATTAATCTTTTCAGGTTTTACCATGCTTGCTTCCATTTTTCCTTTCTCCTTGCATTCTTCTTTCTTTTGTTTCAACTGTTTTTTTTTTAGTTTGTTTATTAACAATTCATACTTCTTGTCATATTTCCTTGAACACACAAAATGTGTATCTGAAAAACTATGGACAATTTATTACCAAGTTACTAAGCCATTATCAACCCTTAAATTAACAATTAGACATTAGTGTAATCTCACATCCCTCTAGAGAAGTTTTTTTTATTAAGAAATTTAGCTATTGTACAATCAAAAATGTATCCAATGAAACAATATGATATGTATATATTCTTAAACTTAGATTTAACCCCTAGAGCCCACCCTATTCTTCCACCCTTATCCCTCCCCTGCTTCTCCCCGCTTCTTCCTGATGCATCTCTATGAAAGCCCTAGGTTATGTTACTACACCTTTGCTGGGGCTAATACATGAGAGTCGACCACCTTTCACTTAGGGTCTAGAGAAGTTTTAAGGGCTATAATTTTGTAACTATGAACATAGACCTGAGAAGGAGCTGAAGGGAGGGTAGTAACTTCATCCTGGGGTCTCTAAGGAAACCAGCTGAGAGATAGAGGAAAGGAAAGGAAGCAGGGGAGGCAGGATCTGGCTCCACAACTGGTGAACCTTGTATGAGAAACAGAAAGTCTGACCTGGTGGTGGGGGGCTGAGGGAAGCCATCAGGCAGCATGCACAGGGGTTCTGTGGTGCTTAGAAGTGAATGGGGGGGGTGCTGGAGTGGTGGCCGGGTTCAAACCCCAGCACCACGTACACAACTGAGTGTTGGAGCAACGAAGGCCATGTGAAAAACTAAATAAAGTTGTTTCTGTCTTTCTCTGTCTCTCTCACTGTCCCTCTCTCTTTAAAAAAATAAAAAAGAAGAAGTGAATGGGGCAACAACACTTGCTCGGTCACGATCAGTGTATTGGGGTATAGGTGAATTGAATTATATATAGTGGATGTGGCTCATGTTCTTCAAGGTAGTGCAATTAATAGACAGTAATAAAGATAATAAAATTTTCACTTAAATTTTCACGTTCTGAGAAGTATGTCAGAATATTTGGTTTCCAATTTCAGGCTTGTGAGGGGCTTCAATTTTAGGTAGTTTTATGTTTTGTTCCATCTTTCAAAATAACCATTTTTAAAATACATAATAAGACCAAAAAGTTTTCCTCCTAGTGAAGTATTTCCTTATTCTCCTTGCTGGTGTCCAAAATAGTCCTCTTAGTCACAATAAATTAGTTAACCCTAACCCCCAAAAAAAGACATACCATAGCATCTTTATGTTCATTTTTAAGACTTTTCAGTCAGATTTTTCTTGTTTAAAGGTCAAAAGCACTAATAGTACTTATGTCTATCTAAAGCACATAAATGTTCTTTCTCTTGCCAATGGCAAAAATTCTATCATCAGGAAGGTTTTTTTAAAAAAGTACAGGTGAGATGAGAATTCTTCTTGCAGCCACATAGTCATAGTGGCAGAACTGATTGATAGACCTTAGCCTGGAGCAGGGTTTGCTTTCAGAGACTACCCAATTAGAGAGATGGGACTTGAGCTCTTCCTAGATGTACACCAAGTGCATTCTGTGCAAAAGCCAAATGGCCAGAGTTAAAAATCAGTATTTGTCAGACACTGCATATCATCATCATAAAATGAACTCCTAGCGTACAAAGACAGATCTGAATTTTTGTTTCTAAATTGTGATTATTATTCAGAATGATTAAAAAATATTTATTACCAAAGTATTTTCAATAAGTTGAATAATATAGTTTCCCAGCACTGATACTAAAAATTTCTGGTACTAAATAGGCATTCAAATTCAACTAAGGTCAGTAGAGAAGCCAATTTCAGGCCATCCATTTCACATAAAATGTTAGATATGGTGACATATCTAACATTATGTAGATTAACATAATTAAGTGCCATATTCATTATGTAGAAAATGAATATATAAACTCTAAGGAATAGACTTTAAAAGAATTCTTCTAAATTTTCTTGTATGACTAGTCGGAATTAAAATGGATTTGGATACCTCGTTTTTTCCCATAGTGCTTCTCTTTTGTCCATTCTATCTCTGAAGTTTTAACTGAAAATGAAGCACTTGAGATATTTTTGTACATGATTCTTTGGTTTCCTCCTTTTCATAGAATTTTGAAGCAATAAAATTGATATTTTACTTTAAGTTTATCCTTACAAAATATGTTTACAAACTAAATACTTTCTTGAAGCACTTGTGGCCTGAACTGAATATAACCCAGCTCTCAAAGGCTATTTTGGGAAATGCTATAAATGTTAGTTCACAAAAATATTTCACAGAGTAGAATTATGAGATTCTAATGACTTAATCTAAACACTGCTGACTTAAAATGACATAATATCCCTAACAGTGTATAGCTATAGTACTTGCTTAATGTTCATATTAACTTCAGTCTTTCTCTGATCCACTACTTGAAAGTACTTAATCATAGCTTTGAACATAAAATTAAAAGGAATAAATTAACCTTAGTGTTTTAGTCAGATTTTTCATTGCTGCTACCAAAGACCTGACAAGAACCGTTTTAAAGGAGGAAAAGTTTAATTGGGGCTCAGTGCTTCAAAGTTTTTAGACTACAGATGGCAGAAGTGTATGGTGGAGGAAAGCAGCTGGGCATACTACCACGTAGCAGAGAGAGAGCTCTGCTCAGCACGGGCAAAATGTAAACCCCAAGGGAAGAATCCCAGGAACCCACCACCTCCGATAGCACCCAACCTGGCTACAGTTACCACCAAGTTTATCCTTATCAGGAGATTAATGTACAAATTAGGCTAAACCTTGTATAATCCAATGATTTAATCTCTAAACTTTCTTGCATTGTCTCACACATGAGCTTTTGGGGAATTAGTTACTGTAACATTTTACTCAAAATAGTAATGTGGATTTATACTTCAGAAATTTAAAATATCTAGCATAAGGAGAATTTACTATAACATACATAGAGTGATTACTAATATTCATCAGTTAGCAATAAATCTAAAATAGGTTCTTGCTCTTACCCAAAAAAACCACAAAAATATTTATTAGTTTTATTATAGTATTTCACAAATCATGATTTGTGAAATACTATAATAAAACTAATAAATATCACATTCTATGTTTTGTTTGTGTATATATATGTATATGTATATAATTTATATATAATTTTTATTTGTTAATTGTACCTCATTAATGCTGGAAAAGTAACTTGTGTTTATGTTATAAACATTGTTACATTGATTGTATATAATGACCAGCAACAATATCACAAGATTACTGTCCCCACAAAGTTTATTTACATTCACTATTATTATATGTGTCCTTATGTGTTAGTAAAAGACATTAGAAAAATAATTTTAAAAATCTGATTCTTTCTGCTATTGGTCTCAGGGAACAAGAATTGTGATGAAATGAAAATAAAAGCACCATGTGTGGCTTTTTTCACACAGTTACATACATATTTTGAAGGTGTTGGCATTATGTAAATGGGCAATGGAAAAATCTCAAACCTGTCTTTCAGGAATAAGGTCTCCTTTGTTGGTTTCTTCTCTTAAAATACAACCACATAATATTCTAAGAAAGTTATAAAGTCCTGAGAGCTTAGATGCTCTCCACTTTACAATGTTACTCGCAGAGTCTGCCTATGACAGCCACTTTCCACTGCTAGCTGAATCTATAACCCCTAATAACAAGAATAGAAGAGTACACAGTGCACCAAGCCTCCCCCAACTGACTGCAAGTTTGTCCTCAGAAATTCCCCACAGCCCCTATCTTCCCCTTGGGGTTCCTTAGCATCCTCCAGACAATTTACCTTGCTGTACTGGGATTTCCAAGCATTAGACTAACTGTGTGGTGTTTAATAGTTCTTCCTCCAAATCCAGCATTTATAAATATAAGAGCCAGGATTATAGCTATGTTATGGTAAATATGGAACTGTTGCTCTCACAACAAAAGGGCCTTCCAAAGTTTTTCAAGGAAGAAGGTTATGTTATTTCACTGGTTAGTTGATTGCTCAAGTAAAGTGCCCCTTTACTTGAAACTATATTAGGAAATACTAGGAATTACTATGGATATAACTTAATTTAAAAATTAAAAAGATACTAAGAGTTGGATACTGTATCCTCAAGGGTCCAGGACAGGCCCTAGCACAGAACAGGTATTCATAAATGAAAAAAAGAATTGCAGGAGTTCGCAAGTTATTCAATCACTTTAGCTTATTTGGAATTTTCATTAACGTAACTAAATTACCAAAATGAAATGTAATTCTGAAAAATAAATCATGATACCACTAGATCCTGTTGGCCAGATCATTTTCCCCCCACAGGAAAAAAAAATAAATTGTTAAATTGCTGGAGTTTAGAACTATTGCAAAATATTTTTGCATATTTAGTGATGCCAAAATAACAACCAGTCAAGGAAATTTGTTTTTGGACATGTCATACAGGAGTGTGTGTGTGTGTGTGTGCGCGTGTGTGTGTGTGTTTAAAATCAGGCCACCCAAGCATTTAATACTTACATTCCTATTTGGATAAAAGGAGCTAGAAAGTAAAAAAATTAAAGATAGACAAAGGCTTACCCCAGCACCTTTACAGAGGGATTCCAGTCCACTTCCAAATTTGATTTATTTTTATGCTTTGACCGGTAAAATGAGATTGTGATTAATAACAATGTTATCTACTTTATCAAACTAGGAACAAACAACAGTGAATCATCACATACGACTCCGGCGCCAGCAGCTGCTCCTTCACTAACAACAGTTCAAACTAAAGGTGCGTAATGATTTATTTTGTCACCATCTTAAGAATATGTATATATTATGCCACACTTTAAAAGGGTCACAAATCAGTAAATTTTAGTATATCGACAAAAGAATGCCATCTTCCAATCTATGAGTGTAGGGCACCTTTCTGTTTCTCCAGTCTTTCAATTCTTTGTTATGGTTGCAGTTTTTAGTGTAGAAGACTTGCATTTCTTTTGTTCAATTTATTCCTTAGACTTTAACCAATATTGTGCTTTTATAAATGAAATAATTTTACATGATATTAATTTTAGAATTTTTCTTAGCTACTATATATAGTTCATTTTCATGTATTAGTATATTCTGATACTTTGTTGAACCCATCTACTGGTTCCAGTTGGTCGGGGAGGTGTACATATGTACATGTGTATTAATTAGGATTTTCCAATATGATGTCATCTGCCAATATGTGTAATTTTACTTCTTCCTTTCCAATGTAGGTGCTTTTTATTTTACTTATTTTATTTCCTATTTATGTTGGGTATAAAAGTTGAACTGTTTTGTGCAAAGCAGAGTGAGAGTGCAAGTATTTAAGGTGGCAAGGTGGGCTTCTAACCATTTGTCTCTTTTGTTACCAAAGCAAAAGACTTAAGACTTAAAGTCTTAAGACTTCCTCATTCAACACGGTTATAAATAGGGCTCCATAAGTACAATTTAAATTACCAAAATAAAGTCTATTTAAATTCTATTCATAGTAAAACAAAAAATGAATGTACATTTTATACAAAGCACTCTTTATCAACCACCACCTGACCCGAGTGTTACCTCATTGATAATTGCTTAGAAACTACAGTTTTCAAAAGAGGTCGTTCAAACATTGCAGAAGCTTCTGAGGTCCCCAGGAGAACTGCTGCTTACGCATACGTAAGACCTCATGGGCAAATAGGATCAACATACTCAAGAAATAAGGAAGGCCTACTAATATTTCATCTGACTTCAAGCAACATTATTAGACTTTAAGGAAGGGGAAATTCAATGTCTATGTGTGGATGAAGTTTCTAAACAAGAGCAGAAAGATTTTTAAAATCTCAAATCCTAAATTCCTCTGAGATCGCCAAACTATTTCAACTAATTTAATTTCTGGGGATTTTATGCAGAGTAATGTATGCAAGTATAACTTTATTCCTGGCCTGAGATCTGTCCCAAATTCCTATAAGAAACTACATTGCTAAACAGAGTTAGAAAACGGATAGATTTGTATGTATCCATTTTCTCAGGTAACCAAACCCTAAAGAACAGGAAGATCTTAAAGGTCTACTGCCTAGGGCTAGGATTTTCTAGGTCTTGCAAGAGTGAGACCATTGCTACACATGCAGTCCCCAAAGGACTTTGATAACTCCCCTTCCCACCTTCTTACTGTGACACAGAAAATAAAAAGGAAATATAAAACTCACACAGAAAGGAAGCTCTCTCCTCTTTCTCTCTCCTATTTCAAGTTTAAACTCTTTCCCCTTACATCCTTCTAACCTGTATTCTTTTGTTCTCTTCAGAATCCTTGGGACTCCACTATAGCATGGTTCCATTATCTGAGCTCCTCTTCCCTAGGAGCGAAATACTAGAGGAAATGACATCTTAAGTTCCTCTTGGATGGTTCAGAGCATTTGCCTGCATTGCTTCACATTACCTGCCACCTTCTTCTGTAGAATTTAACATTGAAATTTATTTACAATCTGGAATATTTCACCCCAGAGAGAGAGCATAAGAATCTGAGCAAAATCTTGAAGTCTTTGCCAATGCTTAGCAGGCATCGACCTAGGGCCATTGGTGTGAACATTTAGGCTCTTCTCAATCTTACCATGTGGGGCTCTTTAATCTGACCCCAGAAGTCACTGGAATGAATCAAGACATTAATTAAATTTATCCCAGACTTACCACTTTATCATGGAGACAGAATTTCTGTGGAATACGTACTTCAACGAGTCCTTGAAAATAGAGGCAGTCATTTTAAAAAAATACTACCCTCTTCAGGTTTTACAGTGCACAATATCATATTCTTTTAAAAAAATGAGCAATCCTAACTTAAAGAAGTCCATTAAAACTTTTTTAATCTGTGCATCTCTGAATTAATTTAACTATACAAACAACTTTTAAATATGTTTTGTGTATTCTTAAGGCAAGCAACAAGGTATTATGGGATATAGAAAAATGATTACTATCTATAACGAAGCAAATGAATTTATCCATCTTCTTACATATGCAGAAGGTAAAAACTAGTCATTTAGCAGAACTCCCTAATTCAGTGCAACGTTATTAACTGTAGTCCTCATGGTATATGGTAGAATGCTATGTATTCACTACTTTGTATACTCTGATCTATGTCTCCCTAGTTCCTCGTCTCACTCTTACTACTATCTTATTCTCTATCTTTGTGTACTTAATTTTTTTGAAAAAGATTCTGCATGTAAGTGAGACCAAGCTGTATTTATCTTTCTGTGCCTGGCTTCTTTTTTTTTTTTTAGCACAATGCGTCAGGTTCATCCACATCATTTTAAAGCATAGAGTATTTCATTGTGTATATATATATATACCACAGCTTCTTTGTGCACTCCTCTGTGGATAGAAACTTGAGTTGCTCATATCTTGTTTATTGTGATTAATGATTAAATGAACATAAGAGCACAAATAGATCATTTCCTTTGGGTGTATATATATTTTTTACAGTACTGAGAAATGAACCCAGGGTTTTACTCCTGCTAGACAAGCACTCCCCCTCTGAGTTCAGACCTATTTTTAATTCAGTTAGAAACCTCCCCAGTGTTTCCCATAATGGCTGCACCAGTCTCCATTTCCACCAATAGTGTAGAAGGGTTTTTTTCTCCACATCTTTATATCAACATTTTCTATCTCTTGACTCTTTGATAATAACCATCCCAATGCATGTGAGCTAATATCTACTAATGGTTTTGACATGCATTTCTCTGATTATTAATGATGCTGAGCATCTTTTTATGTACCTGTGGTCGTTCATAAGTCTTTTAAGAAATACCCATTCATGTCCTTTAACCATGTTTTAATCGAATGTTTTTCTGTTGTTGAGTTGCCTGCAATTTTTTTGAGAGAGGGAGAATGAGAGAAAGAGAGAAAGAGAGAGAGAGAGAGAGAGAGAGAGAGAGAGAATATCAATTTTATTTTTTTCATCTGGCTTTGTTTCTCTGACACTTAGTTGTGTATGTGGCACTGGGGTTTGAACCCAGGTCCTCATGCATGCCAGGCAAATGCTCCAATGGCTGAGCCACTGCTTCAGCCCCTGGCTGCATTTTTATAAGCATTGGATATTATGAGATACTTGATTTGCAAATATTTTTCCCAATTAGCAGGTTGACATCTCATTTGGTTGATTGTTTCGTTTGTTGTGCAATTGGTTTTTAGTCTGATGTAGTCTCATTTGTTTATTTTTGCTTTGATAGCCTGGGTTTTTGGTATGATATCCAAAACGTGATTGCCATGGCCAATATGGAGATTTTCTTCAATGTTCTTTTACAGGAATTTTATGGTTTCTGATATTTGATCAATTTTGTGTTTGTTTTTGTGTAGAGAGGGTCTGATTTAACTTTTTTGCATATGAAAATGCAGTTTTGGAAATACCATTTATTGGAGAGACTATTCTCTCCTCATTGTGACCACTTGGTGTATTTGTCAATAATTATTTGTGTATGTTTGAATTTATTTTTGGTCTCTCCATTCTGTTCCACTGGCTTATGTGTACATTTTCATGCTGGTATTACATTGTTTTGGTTACTATAGCTATGTAGTATAATTTAAAATCAGGAAGTGTGATTCTTCCAATTTTGTTCTTGTTTCCCAGAATTATTTATGTTATTTAGTGTATTTTGTGGTTCCACACAAATTTCAGGATTTTAAAAAAGTTTTTTTAATGCCTTTGGGATTTTAATGGAATTGCACTGAATCTATGTATTGCTTTGGGTACTATGGACAGCTTTAAAATATTAAATTTTCTGATTCATAACTGAAATATCTTTCCATTTCATGTGTCTCATTCACTTTCATCAAGTTTTTTACGTTATCAGTCTATAGATCTTTCACCTTCTTGATTAAATTTATGCCAAAGTATTTTAAGAGCATCTTTTAAAAATGTAAATGCAAACATCATAACATAATATTAATATTCTATAGCATATATTTTAATAAATTCTGGCTTTGTCAAAAAGTCACATTTGTTATTCTGCAGCATGTTTTAGTAAGTTTTAATTTTGTCACAAAGTTACTTACCCCTTATTCTAATAAAAAACAAATGTTTTTGCTATGGGCATTAGATAAAGTGTTGTAATTAAAATCATGCAATTCCAAAGGAATAAAGCTATTCATCTTCCTTCCCATACAATGAAGGTCCGTAGGCCAGTCCTTTCAAGTCAATCTGTTATAACTACACATTAAATTCCTAATATAAGTCACATCATCCTTTATCATTTCTCCCAATAAATTTACTTTTTAAAAATATACAACATTAATCTCACATTAACAATTATCTTATAATTACAAACCAGCCCCTCTCCCAAATACTCTTCTTCTGCTGATCCCTAGGCATTGATTTTCTTTAAAGGTATGGTTGAAATCAAAGTTTCTTCTCTGCACTTACAATCTGGTGGATATATGACTCTTTCAAGCATATCTTGTATTAATTTCACCTTATTCCAACTTTAGTTAAAATTCATTATTCTTTGTATTTCATGCATCCCACCGAAAACAAAATGTAAGATTTAAAGAAACATGAATTTCAAAACCGCAAGACTTAAAAATAAAGCCAATGTTGTTCAATGTTTAAATTATCTTATAAATTGTAATACAAGTCAAAACCACAATGAGAGATCACTTTCACCAGTAAGAATGGCTATTATTAGGAAAAGAAAAAAAAACGAGTGAGGATATGGTATGGGGAGGAACTCACATACACAGTGGTGGGAAAGAGCACCACAATTATGGAAAATTAAAAATATGCCTGCCATATGATTCTGCAGTCTTGCACCTGGACATATTTCCAAAGAAAATGCAATTGTCTGTTGAAGACATTCACATTCCTACTGAAACACTCTCCACAATAGCCAAGAAATGGCAAACACCAAAGTGTCAATCAACTGATGGATGGATAAAAAAACAAAGGTGGTACATGTGCACAATAGCCACAAAAACAATGAAATCTTGTCATTAATGACAACATGGATGGAACTGGAGATAATTGTGCTAAGTGAAATAAGCCAGGCACAAGTACCACGTGATCTTACTCACATGAAAATTATAAAAAATTTGACCTCATAAGAGTTGAAATTAGAATGGTGTTTACTAGGGGTTGGGGAGAGAAGGGAATGATGGGGTGAAGGGTATTTGTCAAAGATCTCTAAATTATAGTTAGATAGGAGTAAGAAGTTCCAGTGTACTATTGCACAATAATAGAGTGATGATAGATAACAATAATGTACTATACATTTCAAAAAGGTAAATAAAAGGATTTTGAAAGTTTTTAACTGTAGATAAATGATAAATGTTTGAAGAGTTAGATATGCTGCTATTCTTTTCCCTTCATCTGTTGATAGACACATAAACTGATTTCATACCTTAGCTATGGTCAACAGTGTCACAATAAGCGAGGACATAAAGGTATCTTTTTGGTATGTTTAATTCTTTTGACTACGTACCTAGAAATGGAAGAGGTGGCTCAGATAGTAGACTATTTTAGCTTCATACAGAACCTCCATGCTAGTATTCAGAATGGCTGTGTTAATTAACACTCTTCTCATCGGTGCATAGGAGTCCTTTGTACAAAAATTCTTTCCCACACACCCCAAATCCTTGATATATGTTTCCTAATAAGTTGTTTTTCTTCCTTTGGGAATTGTCTATTCAGATAATTTGCCTATCTTTAAACTGGATTACTTGCTTTTTGTTAAGTTTTTGAGTTTATTATATATATTCTGGATATGAACTATCTTTTGTTTTAATAGGTGGCAAACATTTTTTCTCATTCTGTAGGTTGCTTCTTCACTCTGTGGGTTGTTTCCTGTATTGTACAGAAACTTTTTAGTTGGATGCAATCCCATTTGTCAACTTTGGATTTTGTTTCCTGTGCTTTCACTGTCCTATTCAGAAAATATTTGCCTTGAAGTGTTTCCTCTATGTTTTGGTTTAATAGTTTCAGGTCTTGAGTGCTTTGATTTTTTTAAGTTGATTTTGTGCAGGGTGACAGAGTCAAGTTGCAGTCTTCTGCATGTGAACATAGATTTCTCAATGCCATTTGGTGAAGAGTGTGTCCTTTTCCCAGTGTACATTTTTTGTTCCTGCGTTGAGAGTCAGTTGGTTATGGATGTGTGTGTTTATTTTTGGGATCTCTATTCTGATCAGTGGTCTGTGTGTCTGTTTTAAGGCCAGTATCATTCTGTTTGGGTTACTATGACTGTGTAGTATGTCTTGAAATCAGGTACTGTGATGCCTCTTTCTTCTTACTAAAGATTTCTTTGGCTCTTTCATATCTTTTGAGCTTCCACATGAATTTTAGGATTTTTTTCTACTATCTTTATGGGGATTGCATGAATATGTAGATCACTTTGGGTAGTATGAATTTTTAATAGCACTAGTTTCCTAATTCAGGAATATAGGAGGTCTTTCCATTTGTGCGTGTGAGTGCATGCATGCGTGTGTGTGTGTGTGTGTGTGTGTGTTGTGTGTTTCAGTTTCATCAGTATTTTGCAATTTCCATTAAAGAGGTCTTTCAATTCCTTGATTAAAACTATGTTCCTAAGTATTTATTTATTTAGTCATTTAGTAGCCATTGTGAATGGAATTACTTTTACGATTTCTTTCTCAAAAAATTGTTATTGGTATATAGAAAAACTACTGAATTTTGTATGTTGATTTTGTGTCCTGCTACTTTACTTATATTCCTGTTCTAATTATTTTTTTTTTTGACAGAAACTTCAAGTTTGCTACATGTAGAATGTCATTTGCAAACAGGGATAATTTGACTTTCTCATTTTCTTTTTGTATTTTTTTTCTTTCTCTTGCCTAATTCTTCTGGTTAAAATTTCTAGTACCATGTGAGTAACAGTTGTACTAATGGACATTCTTGTCTTGTTCCTGATTTTGTAGGAAGTTTTCAATTTTTCCCCATTTGGTCTGATATTGCCTATGGGTTTATCATATATAGCCAATATTCTGCTGAGTTATAATTCTTCTATACCTTTTGTTATGAAGGGATGGTGAATTATATCAAATGATTTTTCCTCATCTCTTTATCCTTCATGTTTTGATGTAATTTATTACATTTATTGATTTGAATATATTAAAACACTCCTTACAGCATTAGGATGAAACCAACTGGATCATGGTGAATGATATTTTTGATGTGATATTGAATTTAATTTACAAGTATTTTGTTGAGAATTTTTACAACTCACTTCATCAGGGATATTGGTCTATGGTTTTCTTTTCTGCTGTTTTGCCCTTCTCTGATTGTGGTAGCAGGATATTACTGACCTTGTAGATTGAGTTTAGAAGGGTTCCTTTCATTTCAGTTCTTTATAATAGTTCAATAAGAATTAGCTTAGTTCTTCTATGAAAGTTTGGTGAAAATATATCATTGAAACCATTCAGTCCTGAGTTCTTTTTTGTTGAGAGAATTTTTATTACTAATTCATTCTCATTCCTTGCTATTAGTCTGTTTTTTATGCCCTCATGGTTTGGTTTTGATAGACAATATATGTCCAGACATTTTTCAAGTTTTTCTAGGTTTTCCAATTTGTTAACATAGCTCTTCTTAATAGCGAGTAGTATAATTTTTTGTATTGCTGTGGTGTTGATTCTAATATTTCCCCTTGCATCTCTAATTTTATTTTGGTCTTTTTTCCTGGTTAGTATAATTAAAGATTTGTTCATAATACTTACCTTTGCAAATAATTAACTCTTTGTTTTATGAATATTATGTATTGTTTTTAGTTTGTTTTGTTGATTTCTGTTCCAATCTTTATTTCCTTCTTTTTTGTTGTTGTTTTTTTTTTTTTTAAGAAAGAGGGGACAGCAAGAGAGAGAGAAAGAAGCAATTTTTATTCAGTTTTTCATGTGATTTTCATTTCTCGGACACTCCGTTGTGTATGTGGTGCTGGGGTTCGAACTTGTGTATAGTGCATGCCAGGCAATCGCTATAACCACCGAGCCACTGCTCCAGCCCTCTTTATTTCCTTCTACTAACATCTTTAAAAAAAATTGCTTCTTTTTAAAATGTACATGATATTAAAATATAATATGACATAATTATATGAGTATGAGTTATAACTTCTATTTTGGTTTGTATTTGCTTTTCAAAATCCTTGAGATATCACATTAAGATTTTATCTGAAATCTATCTATCTTTCTTTTGCTTTTATATAGACACTCATTGCTATATACTTCCCTCATAGTACTGTCTTTTGCTGCACCCTACGGTTTTTGGTAGCTGTGTTTCCATTTTCGTTCATTTTGAGAAGTTTTTACATTTCTTCTCTGACGTCCTCAATGGCATTCTCTTTAGTTACTTTGCTGATTTACTTCTTTTCACTTTGGTTATTCTTTGTTCTTTTCTTCCTCTCAGGTTCATCTTTGTGGTTGATTACTGTGTTGATAATGTTTTGATATTTTCTATACCTTTCTGTGTATCTTTTTTTCCTAGTGAGGTTGATACTGTCGCATAGTCTCATGGTGGTAGCTATCTTTCTTTCACTTCTGGATGTAGGATTCCCGTAAGAATCTTTTGAGAGGCTGCTGTGGTGATTATGAGTTCCCTAAGATTTTGCTCATCTTGGAGATTTTCATTTCTCTTAATTTCTGAAAGATAACGTTGCTGGGTATAATAATCTTGACTGGCGGTTATTTTTTTATGATTTGAAATATTTCACTCCATTTCTCATCACAGCTGAGAAATCTTCTGTTAACGTAGAAGGGCTGTCCTGAAATGAGCTTGACACTTTCCTCTCTTAGATTTTATAATTTCTTTTTATCTTGTGCTTTTAACTGTTTTGATTACAATATGACATGGTGACTATCTTTTCTGGTCCTGAAGATATTGAATGGTCTCTTTGTTTTTTATCTTCTATTTTCTTTCTTCTCTTCTTTCTTTCTTTTTAACTTGTTTGACAGGGCTGTTTAAAAAGTCATGTATTTAAGTACAGATATTCTTTCTTCTTGATCTAGTCTGTTGCTCAGACTTTCAACTATATTTTTAAAGAGTTCTTTTGAGTTCTTTAATTTCTAAGATTTCTATCTGGCTCCTTTTCAAAATCCCTCTGTTCATGGAATGTCTCAATCATATCCTGTGTTTATATCCTATCTTTCTAATTTCATTTAACTTTTATGTATATTCTCTTGGTTCTCATTGATTTTTTTCCTTATAATCACTCTTTTAAATTATTTGTTAGTCTTTTCATATCTTTTCTTTGGAATGTTGCTAGAGTTATTATGTTCTTTTTGAGGAATATTATTACCTTGTTTTTCATATTTCTTGTGGTCCTACATTGATATTTATGTGTCTGATGGATCAGTTAGTTATCTCTACCACTTTTATTAAGAAGTGACTTTCTTCTGGTGAGGTATTTTGGTGTGTGTTTTTATAATAAAATATTTACTTTGTTTCTAGCTAGGCACCATAGTGTTGTCTCCCTATAGATTCTTTGGTTGTGATTAATGACTTTGGGCACAGTACATACCATAGTAGAGTCAGAGTCAAACTGTCCTGGTGGGTCTGTCAAGAGTGGATAAAATCTAGCACTTCAAACAAGTGTGGTGCTGATAGCAGTGGGTGTAGGGAACTCACTTTGTGATTATTCCTGCACAAGGAATGGTGACCCTGAATGTTAAATAACTGTCAATAATGATGGCCATATTTAGATGGCAATCCCTCTTTCATGAAGCACAACCATTTAGAAGCACGCCCTACCTCACTACACCTGAGCCCGCAGGCAATTGCCCAAGCCCTGCTCTTGTGAGAGAGCTGCCAGAACTGATAAATTCCCCCACTCCAGATCCCATATTGCTGTTCCCTCTGGTCCTGGGAGCAGCCGTACTGCTATACCCCCTTAATAAAATCTCTTGCCTCAGCTACCAGGGGTCTCTTTGCCATGCAAGAGTGTCCAACACTGATTGGTCAATAAAGGCTTCCTCAGACATTTTATTGTTGATCTCTGGCACTGAAGACCCAGCAGTGGTGAGGAGTCCAAAACACTTGTCCTCTGACCACTCTGGTGCAGGCCTAGATGCTGCATGAGGAGGGGTGGTAGTAGGGATCATAGCACCCTCTCTTAGGTAGAATTTCTTATGTCACAGAATATTTTTCAAATAATTGCATTTTAGGTAAATCAAAGTACTCTTATCTAAAGATTTATGAAGAGAAACTGTTCTGATGGTTCCCAAACAGATGCTGCAGCTCCAGTAGAAAACAAGCTCTTTACCCACAAGTGTTCTGCCATTCTCCAGTGTTGGGTTTCTGTGTCTTGGGTGGCCTTTCCCACTGCTGTGCTATTATGAACATCTGCTGCTACAGCATAACCTGTCCTCACTTGCTCAAGTAGTTGCCTCACAATTTCTTACCTCAAAATGTCTCTGAAGTGTGTCCATTTCCACTCATTCTTGCTCATATGCTAACAGTGTGATTTACATCTGAATTTATTTCAGTTTTGTTTGCATGTCAACTCCCTAAGTATGTTTACCTAAAGACATATTTAACTACTATTTTTGAGGTCTCAGAAACTATCATTTCTCCAGCATGATTCCCTCAATAGCATTAATCTTTTTTATTACTCTGTAGATGTTGCCCCACATTGGAAACTGACTGGCACTTATGGAAGACACTGGCACTTCAATGCTGTCATATTCTTGATAGTAATATACTATGTGGCTTTCCCTCCCACCTCCTAACATCATATCTAGTTAAATATATGCTAATTGGCATGTCTGTCTTTTCTTTACTATCCAATTATTCCCTATACTAGGCTTTTAAAAGAGTGAAGAGCATAAATCATTTTTATGATATTTATGCAAATATTTTTTATTTCAATTCATTCAGTGTTGAGAGGTTTGAATTAACTCTGCTTTATTGTTAGCTCTCCTGTATTCTATTTGTGTTCTGCTATCCCTTCTCCTCAGGGTATTTAACCCACCTGAAAATTCTCTCATAGCAGCATGAGACCCATGATACCACTTTTAACTCCTATTTCCTTTCCATCTCTTTTCCAATAGTTATTAATTTTTATATCATAAAGGATTTGATTCAGGTCATGGCTCTTTCCTACTATAAATTATGTGACTATGGTGAAATCACTTAACTTTTCTGTGTCTTTTATATAAAATGATTATCATAATGATTACTTAACTTAGAGATTTATGTTGATGATCAAATAAGATGACCTATAGCAAGCTTATAGAAAAATCTAGTGCCAATCCACTTTCTTAAAAATAATTGTCTAGATCACCTAAAGGTGAACATTAAAATGCTACATTCCTAAATCTTGGTCAGAAGCCTTTTAGCAGTTACTCTTCAAGTTGTTATTGGATCTTAATGTGAATAAGATTCGCTGGCGATTTTTTTATATTCTGGATGGATTTTCATTTTCTTTTTCTTTTTTTGCACAATTAGAAAATACAACCCAGAATGTCACAAAGAGTGAGTTCAGCACTACGAAAACAACAGTGACAAAACTTTCACTTTCAACTGATCTTTCAACAACACAAAGTTCCCAACCAAAAAGTAAGTGTGAATATTTGCGCTAATGCGTTAATGTGTTAAAGTAGTGTATTGAATGAGACTAACCTTAAAATGTTTTCTAGCCCACCGCTGCAAAGGAACCATGCTCCACATATCTTCTCTTCTAGTCTCTATCAAATAAGATGATCATCTGACAATCTTGTGTCTTACAGTGACACTCTATCCCACTACAGTCACAAATGGGTAGGGACCAGGGAAGATTGATACAACTTGGGTAATAATTTAGGATGTCACCTGGTACAAAAAAAAATATAGCTCAGACCCCAACGTGGACAACTTTAATAAAATGAGAACATTCTTAGAAAGAAACAAATTGCTATAATTGACTCAAAAAGGCATAGCAGTCTCAAAAGATTCAAAACAACAGTGAGAGCAACAACAAAAATGAAATAGAAATTGTTCATGGGGAAAAAATTTCCCAGGAACAAACCCCCAAGTCCACTCCAACTCCAGGAAGAATTCATTTGAGAATTAAAAAAGTGACAATTCCTTCCAAAATCTTCAGAAAATTAGAGGGAATATTGCACATATAATTATCTGAGGCCTGAATTACAATGCATTTCAATGTAATTCTCTGAGGCCTGTATCACCCTTTTTCTAAAGCTAGAAAGAAATTAAAAAGGAAAGTACAGAAGAGTACAGACCAAGATCCTTCATGAACACAAATGTAAATATCCTTAATAGCAAATTAACACAGAAATACAAAAAAAAGGACTATGAAACATGAACAACAGGGACTTATATATATATAATATTGATTATACATATGAAAATCAAATCATCTAATACATCACATTAGCAGAAACTGCATGCAAAAAGAGCATTTGTCAAAAATCTACCAATACTCACAATTAAAATTCCCAATAAGAAATAAGAATTTCCTGAACAAAAGATGTATTAGTAAGCTTTTCATGGCTGAAACCAAAATAGTCAATAAAAACAACTTAAAGGCAAAAAACGTCATTTGGCCTCGCAATTTCAGAGGTTCAATCCATGCTCAGTCAGCCAACTCCATTGCTAGGGACCTGAGATGAGTTGGGCATCATGTTGGAAGGGTATGACAGAAGTGCTGCTTCACTTATGGTGATCAAGAAGCAGAAAGAGAGGCAGAGGAACCAGTAGCAAACTATAAGCCCCACAGGCATGTCTACAGTGACCTACTTCCTCCAGTCAAACCCCAGTGGCTAACAGTTACCACCTAGGACAACCATCCTTTTAAATTATTAATCCATCGAATGTATTTATCCATTAATAAGACCACAACTTTCATGATCTAATCATTTTGCCTCTAGGCATTCTTAGTCTTGCATTGTCTCATATGATAAAGTTCCCACAGCAAACATCATCCCAAAGACTAAAGATTTAATATTTTCTCCTTAAGATCTGGTACACAGCAAAGATGTTTATTCTTATGAAATCTATTCAGCCTTAAAAACCAGAGGTTCTAGATTATATATACATAGATGGTTAAAGGATAACTAAATAGATAATAAATAAATCCATTTAGTTGAATAAGAAGAGATAAGATGATTTCATTCACAAACTACACAATTACATAAAAAATTCAAATAATTCACAACAAAACTACTAGAAAAATAAATGTAGTTCATATTACAGGATTTAAAATATTTTAAAAATATATTTTTGTATGTTAGCAATGGTAATCAAAATAAAATGAAAGAATTACATATACGATATCAGAAATTACAAAATATTCACTAATGAATTTAACAATAATGATACAAGATTTGTTCACTAAAGTACACATTTTGATAAGTAATTAAATATCTAAACAGAGAGCTATAACATACACGTGGATTGCAAGAATTTATATTTTAAATGTAGTGCTTCATAAATTGATAATTAATTAATATTTTCAATGTAATCCCTTTCAGATTCATGGTAATTCTTTTCAGAAAGAATTGATAAATTCATCTTAAAATTTATATGGAGATTAAAGTATTTAGAATAGCCAAAATACTTTTGACAAAGAATAAAATTGGAGATTTCATACAACCCAGTTTAAAACTTATTCTAAAGCTATAATTATGAACCTCAAAATACATTTCTCAGTAAATGAAGCCATATACAAAATATGATATAAAGTATTATCTTGTTTATATTAAACATATGGAAAGGAATTTTTAATTTAAATTTACTTTTAATGGATACATAAAAACATTAAAATTTATGAATTATGCATCTTTATGGAGTACCACGTGATATTTTGATACATATGTACATTAAATAATGTTTATATAGACTAAAACTATGTGTCTTTTCAAACATATATCATTTCTTTAAGCTGAAAACATTCAGAAGCCTTTCTTCTGGTGTTTTGAAATGTACGTTATTGTTATTTAACATCAGCCACTGTTCAAAACCATGCCAGAACTTCTCACTCCTAGCTCACTATAACTTAACACCCAATGATCAATCGCCCCTTCTAGTCCACTTTTCCCAGGCTCTAATTAAGCTCCATTCTAATCTCATCTTCTATGAGATCAACCTTTACCCACTACACATGAGTGACTTCTCTTTCTATTCCTGACCTTTTTACTTAACGTAATTATTTTCAGTTCCATCCATGCTGTTGCAAATGACAGTTTTATTCTTTTTTATAGCTGAACAGTACTCCATTGTGTACATGTGCCACATTGTCTTTAGCTTCTCATCAGCCGATGAACAGTTGTTTCCATTTCTTGGCTATTAAGAATAATACAGGGGCTGGAGCGATGGCTCAGCAGTTGCGGCGCTTGCCTGGCATGCGCAAGTACATGGGTTCAAACCCCAGCACCCACATACACAACTAAGTGTCAGAGCAACGAAAGCCATGTGAAAAACTCAATAAAAACGATTCTCTGTCTCTCCTTCTCTCACTGTCCTTCTCTCTTAAAAAAAAAATACAGCAACAAATATGGGAGAGCAAATGTCTCTCGACATATTGATTTCATTTCCTTTGGATATATACCCAGAAGTAGAACTGATGGATCATATGGTAGTTCTATTTTTAATATTTTAAGGAATTTTTATATGATTTTCCACAATGGCTATGTTAATTTACATTTCCTTTAACAAAGTAGTTTCCTTTATCTCTATATCCTCACCAATACTTTTTATTTTCTGTCATTTTGGTAATAACCGTTCTTTCTAGAGTGGGGTAATAACTCACTGTGTTTTTTTATTTTCCTTCCCTTAATGATTAGCAAGATGGAACATTCTTTTCATACGTCTGTGGTCCATTTGTATGGCTTTTGAAAAATGTCTGCATAGGTATATTGCCCATATTAAATCAAATTATTTGTGAAAGGACATTTTTATAAGAAGAAAAACTACTGATTGCCTGGAGGTGGGAAATAGTATTGACAGCACAAAGTTTCAAGGGAATTTTTCATGTTGATGGAAATGTTCTGAAACTGGAATATGATGATGGTTGCACAACTCTGAAAATTTACTAAAAAATATTAGTTGTAAATGTAAATGAGTTAATTTAGACATTATTTAGTGTGTAAACAGTACCTTGATAAAGATTTGTTTAAATAAAGAGAAAGAAAATTTGAGTTTCACCCATCATATTTTTTTCTGAATAATTTGAACTAGAAACCCCAAACAAACAAAACCAAGTTAGCCACAGGAAGTAAAGTTCTGAATTTTTAGGATACAGAGTCTGAAAGAGTAATGGTAATTCAGATGCATGTCTATAATATAAGAAATCTAATATTATAAGCATCTGGAATTGGAAGAGAAAGATGGAAAGTATGTGGGCAAATTGAAAGACACCCAGGAGAAAATGAGAAAAATTAGTTTTCATGAAAGACTGGGTGAGAGAAGCAGAACCTTGACCTCCCATTCCTGGTACCTAGCTCCAGTCCACAAACACCGTCACATACAGCATTCCCACATTCTCACCTCCATGGTACAAGCAATCTGCATATTAGTCAAAATATCAGACTCTGTTCATCATAACTAATGGCATATCCATATCCTTAATAAGTGGCAATGACTAATAGTCTCCAAGTCTTTTCCTAGGAGAGCTTTAAGTTAAAAAAAGAAAGTAGAACTACGGGAGTCTAAGATTCATTCTTATTTAGAACCACACCAGAAACATCATTTCCCCCTTTTTATTCCAATTATCTTAAGTCTAACACAAAGAAGTCTGTCTAGAGGTTGTCTAATTTCATACCAGAATTGTAAACTGCTAATTCTTTTTAACAAAATAGTCAGTCCATACATAATTTGAAGAGTAGGATCTTCTCATATGAAGAGCATTTCCTTTGTAATCACATTTAGCTTCTAATGAGCAGAACTTGTTTTGTGGATAATATGTGTCTGAGAGGAACCTTTAGCAAACCATAACTCATACACTTCATAATATTACTGCCCCTAATGTAAGAAAAATCAAACTATATATGCATTTACAAAGTGTGTAGCAGCTTCTGAAAGATTAAACTCAAGTACTTTGTACTAAATATTTAACAGTTCCGTGACAGTCAATGAGGGAAATGTCACTCAAGGATTGTGTTTTATTAAATCAGAACATATACAGAAGTACATGGTCACTCCCATGAGTCACTTCAGACTCTTAATTTGATTCATGAAAATGTCCTTCTCTGCATATCAGTTTAGAGAACTGATGTATTTACTTAGTTTCTAAATGTAGTTTGATATTATTTTCTTCCACATAGTTAAAAATGCATCAAAGACATTTCTTTCTTAAAAAATGAAGCACACCAGAGAACAATATAATGTTATTAAATAAGTGTATGTATTATTGTCTTTTGCATTTGTCATCTGATTAACTAGTTCTATACTCAGTCCTTTAGATATCTGTTACAGTTATCTAACAAATTACTTAGACCTTTGGACCCACATTGTTCCCTAGGTCTCTCATTCTTCAAGATGCTTTCTGCCCAGCCTAGACACTACATGATATAATGAATTTGCACACATTTTCATTTGCCAAGTGATGAAATCCCCTCCTATTTGCTGGTGAGCAGGACTCAGTTCCCTTTCTACCCCTCAAATACATACACATACAGAATTAGTGGAGTCAGTACAAAGATGGACAGAGAACAAAATAATCTACAGTAACAGCTGAACAGCCAAAGATTCATCCCCCTCTTAAACCTCTGGGAAGTGGATCCTTGGGTAGTGACTATGAAAGGCGTTATTGGTGTGTCATGTCAAGACTGGAGCAGATGCAGGTTTGATTCCGAGTGCAAGAGCTGGTGCTGCTTGCTGCTTTATACTCTAGAAAAGTCGAGGACAGGTCAAAAGAATCCTGTCTTCAAAACATTTCTCCAATCTTTTCCTCTTCTTTTAGAGTCATTTATATTTCTTTTATGTTGTTGTACAACACAAATTCCTATAATCACAGAATTATGATAGAAATACTCGTTACTTCATTTCTCTGACATTATAGTTACACAAATATGGGCACGTGGAATTAATTTATTCACTAAAAGTCCCCGAAAGGTCACCTGTGTACTTATCATGATTCTAGTTTTGAGAATAGTTGTATATTAGACAGAAAAAGCCATTATAGAACTTTCCTACTAGTGAATAAAAAAAACAAAAAAGTTAAATATTAATAATTTAATATCAAAATGGTATATTCTCAACAATAATAAAGCAGAATAAATAAATGCAAGTGATGGTGGTGGTGCAAGTTTTCATAGATGCTCCAGAAAACCTTCCCTGAGCAAATAGCATTTGGGAGGAGAATAAAATAAAGGGGGAGAGTAAACACATGGATATTTGTGGAAGAAAAAACAAAGAGGAAATATAAAGTACTTCATACTAGTGTGTTGATGGACTTAGGTTGCTTGAATAACAAAGACAAGGCCCTAGTGGTTGGAGTGAAAAGGTGCAGTAGATGCCCTTCTAGAGTAGAAGCAAGCTCTGTCCCACACAAGGCCAAGTAGGCTATGGTAAGGACACTGAATTTTACTCAAACTGGGGGCACAGTGTGATGGAGAGTCCGGAGCACAGCCATGATAAAATCTTATTTACAATTTCAGAAGACCTACAACTCTGAAAATACTAGAAAAATGTACAGGGGGAAGATCATTGATATTCTTATGGGCGATAGTTTTGGGAGGCAGATGTTTTATTTTTATTTTGGATATGATCTCAAAAGCATACAAAACAAAAGTAAAAAGAGAAAACTGTATTGCATCAAACTAAATCTCTTTACACAGAAAAGGAAACTAAATCTACAGAATGAGAGAAAGAAAAACAAACAGGCCTCACACTTCTTGTTTCAAAATCCACTTTAAAACTACTGTAAACAGGAGCTGGAGCTATGGCTCAGTTATTGGAGTACTTGCCTGGCAAGCGTGAGGACCAAGGTTCAAACCCCAGCACCACATACACAACTAAGTGTTGGGGCAACAAAGGCCAGATGAAAAACTAAATAAAAATTGATTCTTATTTTTAAAATATCAAAAAAAAATTTACACTAAACAAAGCAATGGACACTGGCATAAAGATAAATATGTAGGCCAATACAAAAGAATAAAGAGCTCAGAAATAACACTATTGCATATGGCCAAATAATCTTCAAGAAAACTGCAAGGGTACACAATAAGGATAGGTTAGGCTTTTCAATAAATTATGTTGGGAAAACTGGAAATCCACATGCAAAATAAAATTGGACCCATATATTACATTATACACAAAAAATAACTAGAATTGGATCAAAAACCTAAACATATGACCCAACAAGCATAGAGAGGTTCAATCAGAGAAATTCAAATAAAAACTATAGTGAGCTAGTACCTCCACCCATTGAGATGACCACTACCAAAAGCAAATAAACAGGTAAGTGAAGATCAGGATATGGTGAAATTGGAACCCTGAGCACTGTTGATGCTAATGTAAAATGATGTAGTCACAATGGAAAAAAACAGGAAGAAGTTCCTCAAAAGATTAAAGAGAATTATCCTATGATCTAGAAATCCCACATCTATGTGTGTGTAAAAAAATTTTTTGAAGTGATATTTGCACACTCATGCTCATTGCAGTGTTATTTACACTAATCAAGAGAGGGGGAGAAAACAAACTATAAGTCCAGAAGCAGATTAACAAAGAAAATGTGTTATACATACAATGAAAATTTTATGCAGACTTTAAAAAAAATGAAATCTTGCCACATGCATTGGTAATTCTTGAAGACTTTATGCTAAGTGAAATAAAAATGAAGATGTTTCCCAAAAATACAAATATTGCATGATCCCAGTTACATGATGTGTCTAAAACAGCTAAATGCTTCTTAGAAGTAGCAAGTACAATTGGGGATGCCAGCAACTGGGTGAATGCAGCAAAGGAGAATTGTTCAATGGATATAAACAGTGAAAAGTTCCAGAGATTTGTTGGGCAAATCCTACAGAGTTATCACTACTGTACTGTGTGCTTACAAATCAACAAGGTGATAAATTTTATATTTCCATTTTTACCACAGTAATGAAAAAACTAGCCAGTAAGTGGATTGAAAATAAATCAATCCTGGGTCTGCTTTCTGTAATGTTTGTAATTCCAAAACTCCCATTTCTTCATAGAGTTAGAAAATTTGTGCAGAATACACACACACACGTACACACATATATACATATATGCACACATACACACATATAAACTAAAAGCTAAAAGTTGAAACACTAAGATTTAACAGGTAGGTAGATCGAGTTCCCGAGGGAAATAAGAGATTGGCAGAGAGCGCTCATTAGAGACAATTTTCCTCTAGAATAATTTGCTGATTCACAAATGGCTGAAGACCATCCAGGAATTGAAGACAGATTTTAGCTGACCTCTTCTGAAGTTTAGGACTCAAAACATGAAGGGGCTCTGATAAGCCTTTGTTTGTTTGTTGTTGTTGTTGTTGTTTTTAAAGAAAGAATGAGAGAGAAAGAATCAATTTTTGTTTAGTTTTTTATGGGGCTTTTGTTGCTGGGACACCTCGTTGTGTATGTGGTGCTGGGGTTTGAACCCAGGTGCTTGGGCATGCCAAGCGAGGGCCATAACCACGGTGCCACAACTCCAGTCCCTCTGATAAACCTCTAAAGAGTAGTAATCCCAAACAGCTAAGTAAAGGTAAAATAGAGAGACTTACCTAACAGACCCTGAAGCTCAGGTAGAAATTGCCTTAATTCCTGGATTCTGGGGGTTAGGGTGATCTAGAATAGCTAGTGAGCCCCAGCACCGAACAACTCATATCTGGATTGAGATAACATTGCAGACCTCAGATATAAAGAACAACTAGATATATGGGAAATAAGACCATTTGATTAAAACCAAGAGGAAAAAGGATGATAGATTATAAAAACAAAGACATATGACATACGTCTATTAAATTTACTTGCTTTTCATAGTGTGTTCAAAGGAAATAAAAGAGGATTTTGCTGATTTCACCTAAAGTGAGAAAAAAATAGGACACAATGGAAATTTTAGAATTAAAACTAAAAGTATAATTTAAACACACAGCGGATGAGTTTAATGATAGAGATAGGTGAAAGAAAACCAGTATGCTGGAAATACATCAGAGGAAAACCAGAGAAATAAAAATAAAAAGTAATTTAAAAAATTGTTTAACCAGTTCAACACAAAGCTAATTTTTAGGACATGAATATATTACAGGTAGAATAAAAAGCAAAGAAGAAGATGACAAAACACAGCTACATATAATTAAGTATAATGAATTAAACGTCAGCAGAGTTGTAGTAACAAAATCAGCACAGCGATGGCATCAAAATAGATATGAAGACCAATGGAACAGAAGAGAAGACACAGAGACGAACCCACATACCTACAGCCATCGGATACTTGACAAAGGTGCCAAAACTATATTTTGGAGAAAAGAGAGCCTTTTAAACAAATGGTGCTGGGAAAACAGAATGGCCATATGTAGAAAAATGAGACTAGATTCCCATCTCTCACCCTGCACAAGTCAAATTGAAACGGATCAAAGACTTAGGAATTAGACCAGAATCCTTGCAACTGTCAGAAGAACCTGGGTCAACACTCCAACAGATTGGTGCCAACACCGACTTCCTTAATAGGACCCCCAAAGTGCGAGAAATAAAACCACAGATCACTAAGTGGGATGCCATCAAACTAAAAAGCTTCAGCACAGCAAAGTAAACGATTAAGAGCGTGAAGATGGGGAACCATCCCAGAAGCCGATGTCATTCCTCCACGAGCTACCCATTTAACACATGAGTTCTTCTGGGGGAAACTGCAATAGGTAAATTCCAAGGTGGTTATCCATGATCTGGTTTTTCCCCTCGATAACAAAGTTTATATCCATTGATTGCTAATGTTTTGATAGTGTTTCCCCCTCAACTGTATTTCTATATACTTCTAATAAAAAAAAAAAAGCATGAAGAGACTGTATGAGCTTGTTGGGATGAACCCAACCATCAATGTAACTATAAAGCTCTAATAAAACAAATAAATAAATAGGAATTCTGCCTCCCCCACAAAAGGAACATAAAGAATGGGAGAAAATCTTTATCATCTACTTTTCCAATAGGGGATTACTATCCAGAATGTATCAAGAAGTAAAAAAAAAAAAAATCCCAACTAAAAAATGGGTAAATGGACAAAAGAACTAAACAGAAACTTCTAAAAGATACACAAACGACCAAGAAATATAAGAAAAAATGTTCAACATCTCTAGCAGTCAGGGAAATGCAAATCAAAACTACATTAAGATTTCATTTTGTGGGGCTGGATCGGTGGCTCGGTGGTTACGGTGCTTGCCTGGCATGCACAAGTACGTGGGTTCAAACTCTAGCACCCACATACACAACTAAGTGTCAGAGCAATGAAAGCCATGTAAAAAACTCAATAAAGATTCTCTCTGTCTCTCTCTCTTTCTCACTGTCCTTCTCTCTTTAAGAAAAAAAAAAAAGATTTCATCTTATGCTTGTCAGAATGGGAATGATCAAGAATATAAACAATAATAAATGCTGGCGAGACTATGCGGGAAAAGGTACACTTGTATATTTTTGGTGGGACTGCACACTAGTACAACCACTCTGGATAGCAATATGGAGATTACTCAAAACACTAGGAGTGGATCCGCCATATGCTCCAGCATACCTCTCCCTGGCATTTTCCCAAAAGAACTAAAATCAGAATATAGCAGCAGTACAGTCACCTCTATGTTTATAGCATTAAAGTTCACAATAGCTAAATTATGGAATCAACCCAGGTGCCTGTCAACAGATTAAAACATTATGGCATATATACACAATAGAGTTCTACTCAGTCATAAAGAAGAATGAAACCATGGCATTTGCCAGAAAAAGGGTGGATCATTGCTAAGTGAAATGGGAAATAAGTCAAATATAGAGCATATAATAAAAATACATGTAAAATTAAAATTTAATGGAAAAGACAAATCCACAATTCTGATTCATATTTTAGTATACTTGTCTCAGTAGTTGACAAAGGAAGCAAATCAGTAATGAAATTCAGTTAATTCCCTAAGTAACAAACCTAATCAAATGGGAAACATTGCATTTCAGTTACAGAAGCACATTGTTTTCAAACAGATAAGTATTTTTTCCTATAATAGATCATATCCTGTGTCATAAAACAAATCTCAACGCATTCTAAATAACTTCATAAATTTAGGCAATAACATAGTTTAAGCTAGTCTTAAAGTGAAATAATTGACTCTAAAATGCACATATTAGAGAGGAAAAATATTAGTTCAAACTTAACAACTATCTCAAGAAGTTAGAAGAAAAGGAGTAAGAAAGTCAAATGAAATGGAAGGGGAAGGCAATAAACACAAGTAATAGCTAATGAATTAAACCAAACACACAACACAGTGGCCAGCAAATCAACATGTGGTTTTGTACATTCAGATGTAGCAACAGAAGCTGGGGGAAAGAGTGGAACAGAGAGAAGACAGACTGGGGAGAAAACTGAAACATCCATTAGCTGAGGGTCCAAGGTGCCCAGTGTGCATACAACTGAAGTTCCAAAGAAGTGAGGAGGATAGACAGAAAATGATTGAAGAAGTATTTCCCAACAAGGTAAAAACTATGAAACCATAGGTTCAGAGAATGAAAAAAGGGGAAGGCAACCACACCAAAACACAGATATCAAATCATAGAAAACTAGAGTTAAAGAGAAAATCTTGAAAGATGTTGAAAAAAAGTGACAGGTGAAGCAGAGGAATAATAATGAAAAAGACAGCAGAATCTCATCATGAACAATATTTTCCAGAAATAACGAAGCAACATTTTTTGAACTGGAAGGGGAAAAAGTCTGTCAAGCTAGAATTCTATAACTATTTTTTAAGACATACAAAAGCTGAGAAAAATTTATTATCAGTTAAAAAAATAGGAGTAGGAAAATATCACCAGATGAAAATCTGGATCTAAATAAAGGAATGAGGAGTTGGGGATTTAGCTCAGTGGCAGAGCACTTGCCTAGCACGTGCAAGGACCCAAGTTCAGTCCTCAGCCCTGAAAAAAATAAATAAATAATAAAGATATGAAGAGTATTGTGAATGGTACATATATGAATAAAGAGAAAAGTCTATTATCTCATTTTTATTTAGTCTTTTCAAAAGATAATGGATTAAAGAAAAAATAAACTATATTGAAGATTTAAAATAAATGTAGATTCTAGAATCAGCGTATTATAGCAATGTGGCTTCATCAATGTTTATAGCAGCTCAATTTACTATAGCTAGAGTATGGAACCAACCCAGATGCCCCTCACTTGACGAGTGGATACTAAAGCTTTGGTACATATATACTATGGAATACTACTCGGCCATTAGAGAGGACGATATTATGGCTTTTGAAATCAAATGGATGGAGATGGAAAGAATTATGCTTAGTGAAGTCTCCCAAGCTCTGAGACTCAAGGGTCAAATGGTTTCTCTAATCTGTTGAGGCTAGAATTTATGGGGAAGCAGTAGGGCAGACGGCTAACCTAACAAAACCTCAAATTGAATGACTTTCAGAGTAGTAGTGGGATAGCTCTCTAGGATACTTGGAGGTGTAGGGAAGGGGAATGGGGAGGGGGGAGGGTATATGAAGAACTCATAGGAGTCTGGTTATTTGGAAGATGGGGGAACCATCCCAGAAGCCGATGTCATTCCTCCACGAGCTACCCATTTAACACATGAGCTCTTCTGGGGGAAACTGCAACAGGTGAAACCCAAGGTGGTTTATCTATGCTTTGGCATGACCCCTGGATAACAAAGTTTATATACGTTGATTGCTACTGTTTTGATAATGTTTCCCCCTCAACTGTATCTCTATATACTTCTAATAAAAAATAATAAAATAAAATAAAATAAATGTAGAATAAATATATCAAAATAGCATAAATGCTAAGATGAATGAAAGGTAAAAATATACTGTTGTAAGATGAATAGTATAGATAAAATACAATCTTAAAAATAACCCCAAAAAGACAGTAAGAGAAGGAAAAAGAAATGGAGAATATATTGTAATGGGAAAAAATATTTATCAGGATTACGTGTTTGAACTAAGTATAATGATAATTACACAAAATGAAATGGCTTAAACATTTTATTATAAAGTTTTGATTATAAGGTTAGATTAAAAAAATTGACCCCACTGGGGCTGGAATGTTGGCTCAGCAATTAAGGCTCTTGCCTGGCATGCCCAAGGATGCGTGCGAGTTTGAAGCCCAGCACCATGTACACAATGAAGTGTCAGAGCAACAAAAACCCATGAAAAACTAAATAAAATTAATTCTCTCTCTCTCTCTCTCTCCCTCTCCCTTTCATTCTAACCACCCCTTCCTCTCTTTGTTAAAAAAAAATTGACACAACTCTATGCAATACTGAAAAATTCACTTTAAAATATAAATTGGTTAACAGTAAAGGATGAGAAAAGGAATACTTTGCAAAAAATGATTAAAAGAAAGCTTAAGTGGCTAAGGTAAGATCAAAAGAAGTTTTCAGGGTAAGGCATTTTACCAGGAATAAAGAAGATCATTTCCACGCTGATTTTCTAAATCAGTGTTAAGATACTGAGTCCTTAAATATTAAGTTATGGAAAATTCTAAACTTCGACATCTTTAATGACAGATATCTGGTATTTGCACTCTAAGCAGAAAAAGAAAGAAAACTGTATGCTTAGAAAAGGAGAAAATGACTTACATTTAGACCATTCAGAGTAGAAATCTCACAGAACCTCAGTGAAATATATTGCTCTGTGTTCTTGCTAATCAGATGGAAATGTGCCACATACCCAAATTAAGAAGCAAAGATTACCTATTCTATACACTTTGTTAATACCACAAAAATCCCTAAATTATTTTCTATTTACCATTGCCCAAATTTTAGATGATTGTCACTCAAGCAAAGAGTTTGTTTTATAAAATAAAATCTAAAATTCTTCAATTTTTAAAGACCTTATTTAAAAAACCGAAGGGTAGGGACTGGAGAGGTTGCTCAGCGGTTACAGCACTTGCCCGGCATGCACAGGTACGTGGGTTCAAACCCCAGCACCACGTACACAACGTTTCAGAGCTGTCCAGGTCCATGGCCTGAGGGACGGGCTGGGGATGAGAAAAACCACAGGCCAGAGACCCGAAACGGCCTTTCTGTATCCAAGCTTTACTTCCCTTTTTATGTATCCATGCTTTACATCCCTCTTTCCAGGCAACGTAAATGTCTTAGTCTATTCGTCCATTTGTGCTGCTACGACAAAATGCCTGACATTGGGTGATCTCAAACAAGTCAAGGCAACGCTGCAAGACTGCACTCCAGAACAAACAAGGACAGCAATTTCTCACAGTTCTGGAAGCTGGGAAGTTCAGGATCGAGGCATAGGCAGGTTGGCTGCTGGCAAGAGCTCATCTTCCAAAGGAGCAGGAACACCAGGAGCAGCAGAAAAGTGCGAGAGCTCTCTCCCCGACCGCTGGCTGGGGCCTCTTCTTTGAGGCCTTCACCTGCCCCCTCGAGGCCTCTCTACATGAGCTCGCTCATTGCCACACCTGGATTTCAAAGGCACACATTTGATCAGTAGGCCTCTACGTGCACCCCTTGAAGGATCTAGAATAATTGGCAGGTGATACCAATGCGAAACATCTGAAGCCCGTGTCGACACCCTGTTTTTCAAGCTTAACAATGTACAATCCAGCAGCCCCTCCCGAAGGAGCTTATGCAAACAGCAACATGATCCAGGGCAGCTGATAAAGCAAAGGTCAGACCAAAACACAGAGCAGTGAAGGCCACATGAAAAACTAAAATTGATTCTCTCTTTCTCTCTCTCACTGTCCCTCTCTCTTTAAACAATAAAAAATAAATAAAATTTTTAAAAATAAAATTAAAACATAAGGGTATACAGAACACTGAAATTTAGGATACATAGTTACTGTTCAAAAGGAACTTATAAACTTGCTGAGAATGCCAGACATTTACAAAGAAATGATATTAACAACTGCAAAAGTATCCACAAAAGATGCCTCAGTATAGAAATCATAAAATGTGAACAAATGGATGTCAACCTGAAATATTACTAAAAATGAATTTGTGTTCAGAGAGAAGTTTTAAAAAGTGAATAGTGAGACTACATGCCCTATATCACACAAAGGAAAAGCTTCCATTCAGCTTTCAATAGCTGATTGATAATTAATGGATGTGATGCCACAAATACTTTGTTTATAAATCAATAAAAGAATGTTCAGTAAGAAGTCAAAATCACTGAAGTGCTTTCCTAAATGAAACCATCCACAGAGACCCTCATTTTAATATGTATGTGTAAATTTTGTGTACGGACAATTAAGTCGAATGAAGGTGTGCATCCTTCTGCTTTCTTCATTCACAACCCTGTGGAAATATTCCTAATCTTTGTATCCAAAAGAAAAACATTTCTTTCTTGTCTCTAGTAAAATATTTTATAACTCATTTAACTCTGGTGAAAAAAGGCTCTTACTCACCTTAATGTTATAAACCATGTTATTAGTTTGCTGAGCCTGCTATAAGAAAAATCCCACAAATTGAATGATTTAAAACAACAGATTGTGCTCTCATCATTCTGGTGGCCAGGAGTCTGAACCCCCAGGTGCTGGCAGAGTGGGCTCTGAGAGTTCTCAGGAGAACCCATTTCATGCCTCTCTCCTAGCTTCTGGGAGCTCCCAGCAATTCTTGGTTTCTAGATGCATCACTTTCACCTCTGCCTCTGTCTTCACAGGACGTTTTTCTCTGTGTGGCTACATAGTGCTTTCTCTTCTTTGTCTCCTGCTCTGTGTCCTCCTTTTTTCTTATAAGGGCACTTGTCATCAAATTTGAACCCCACCCTAATCGAGAATGATTCCCATCTCAAGATCTTTAACTTAATTACATCTGCAAAGACCCTTTTGCCAAATAAAGTTGCAGGTTCCATATCCACTACTCTTTCTGGGGGCCCACCATTTAACCCCCTGCCTACCAGGTTCCCACATTAATCCCCACTACACCTAGATTTCATCACCCATGCATTTATCCTTGTCTATCTGCAGGGTTAACTTGCCGGGCATTGATGGGTGATTCAAAGGAAACACCAGTCACAGGAGTCTCCACCCTCCAATAACAAACCCGTGGAGGGGTAGAATAGAAAACTAGTAATCTTCTCTTCCCAAGTTACCAATTGTTGGTTAATGGCTTAAAAATATGAAAATGTGGCATCATCATCGTTGACTCTCTTTTTATTTTTTCCTGTGCACATTCTGCTGGTTTCTGAGGATAAAAGAGAAAGGAAAGAAAAGATGGAAGGGGGAAAGTTCTCCCATCTAGGTACATGTCAATCCTGTCTATAACCACATTTAAAGCAGGTATCCTGCACATGGTATGAAACTATCAGGGAAGTGAAACTGTTGCTACCTCTCCTTTTAATGAACTTTGATTAGGCTGAGGAAGGAATATGGAATAAGACTGTAGATAGACAGCAAATTGAGATGGGCAGAATTCCAGTACAGAGCACTACTTAGACAAGTACGTGGCTAGAGATGCCTCTGAGGGTTTGCTGTGCCAGAGCTGCTGCTGGAACGGTATAGGTAGCATTACAGACTTGGAAGCTGAAACGATATCTGGCTTTTGTGAAGTAACAGTGAATAATATTTGTAAGTAACCTGTAGGTAATTAAGTAGGAGTTAACAACATTTATACGTAATGAATGGATTATTATGCTTCCTTTTGCATAATTAATCCTAGTTTAATATTGAGTTTATTTCTATATAAAAATAAGCACAGATAATTTTTTATTAGAAGTATATAGAGATACAGTTGAGGGGGAAACATTATCAAAACAGTAGCAATCAACGTATATAAACTTTGTTATCCAGGGGTCATGCCAAAGCATAAATAAACCACCTTGGGTTTCACCTGTTGCAGTTTCCCCCAGAAGAACTCATGCGTTAAATGGGTAGCTCGTGGAGGAATGACATCGGCTTCTGGGATGGTTCCCCCATCTTCCCAATCACCAGACTCCTATGAGTTTTTCATATACCCTCC